>OZ012689.1:46280823-46471357 GCA_963942565.1 Maea johnstoni | reverse complement strand
CTTTGGCCGGCACAAACTGTCAGTCTTGGAGCACAGCGGTTTTAATGAGCAAACTGTGACAAATTGGTTTTTATTGAATAAATTTTTACTGTTTTTTATTAGTTTTATATTCTTATTTTGCACTATGAAATACTTCCAATGTTTCAGGTATATTTTGGTAAAAACTGATTATGAATGCTTTCTTAGCCTTTTAATATTTCTTTTTGACCCGTTGTTTCCTGCAGTTAGGGCCCAGCTGGCCCAATACTTAAAAAGATAGTTAACCCTGCTTATAGTCCAGTCAAATTATGAAATACCTAGAACAAATTGCTACAGAAAGTTTTTTTGCTTTGACTGGTTCATTGGACCTAACTGAACATCATATCAAAAGTTTCCCGAAAGTTACCCCCTCTAAGGGCCCTAATTTGCATAAATTCAAAATGGCCGCCAATAGTCCATGGGCCAGTTCACAGATTTCAGGGCCTTGTATTTCCATCAACTAACAATCACACATCAGTTAAATTTACAGGTCTCAATTAGTATGTTATATAGATGCTGTAAACAGAAAATATAATTGTAATATTGACCGTTTGGTCAAATATGGTCATTTGAAAATGGCCAGCTGACCTCCAATGATTTTAGAGCCTTGTATTTCCTGACATAACAATCACCCAGGAGTTAAATCCTCAGATCTGAATAGGTATGTTATATAGATGCTGTAAAAAAGAAAATATGATTTTAATATTGACCCTTTGATCAAATAAGGTCATTTGAAAATGGCCATATGATCTTAGATAAGGAGCGTTTTGGTTATTTGGTACCAGTTTGGGGGAGTGCATAACTTGGTACCATTTGGGGGGACCACCAATAACCCTTATATTTTGAAAGCCCTGGAACCCCTCTTCAAGTCCCTGCCTGATGGACATCTGTATCTGGTAGCTGTTTTGAGATATTGACCACCCAATGTTCTTGTAATGTCCCTTTTTTATGCCAAATTGGACAATTCACTGATTTCAGGGCCTTGTATTTCCTGAACTAACCATCATATAGCAGTGATATCATTAGGTCTCAATGAGTATGTTACATAGATGCTGCAGAAAGAAAAAAATATTTTAATATTGGCCCGTTGGTCAAACAAGGTCATTTGAAAATGGTCATTTGACCTTCGCTAAGGAGAGTTTTGATTGTTCACATCACATATTTCAGGGCCTAGTATTTTCTGAACTAACAAGCATATAGCAATTAAATCCTCAGGTCTGAATTAGTATGTTATATAGATGCTGTAAACATAAAATATAATAATAATATTGACCCTTTGGTCAAACAAGGTCAATTAAAATTTGCCATTTGACCTTAGATATGGCGCATTATGGTTACCGTATTACCCCGCGTACACCCCACACTTTTATACAGTGCAGCACCTATGTCAAGGAGGGGGTGCGTGTTATCAACAGGTACATAAACCAGAACTTTTTCACATCGATGCCACAGGTGCGGGGACATGTGGGGCAGGGTTGGAAAACACCATTTAAGTACCCCAGGGAGGAAAGGATGGCATATCCATCCATATTTGGATTTTGATTACGTTATAATTAGGGGATAAAAGGGCCTCGGGAGGGTGAATTGAAATTGAAACGGATAAGCCAGGGGAGCAGATTTGGCACGAGCTGTTGTCTGCTCTTTTGACGAGGGATGTCAACAAATGGGCACAAATCAGTATCAATTACAATTTACCATCACAAACCCTTATCAAATTGTAATTGTGTCCTGTTTATTTGTCCTAGACTCGCTCCTCTCAGCTGAAAGACCAGGGCAGACCTATAGCTCTCTGCACTTAATGGCTGGCTAACTCCCCCTGCGTATTATAAACGGGGAATTGTATTTTACATAAGGAGAGGGACTTGGTGATGGGGTGCGTATTATCTAGGGGGTGCGGGGTGAACGCGGGGTAATACGGTACTAGTATTTTTTTAATTTTCAATGGCCAATTTCTCAAAATGTACTTAACCTAGATTAACAATATTTCTGAGCTATGCAAGTATATAGTAAGGATACTGCCAGGGGAGATGGCCCTTTCTTGACAATTTTTAGTCAAATAGGGCCATCTGAAAGTACCTGTTTCACCATGATAATTTATGTTTCAGTTGATTTTATCAGTTTTTGCAGATCAATATGTCTTAGATGTATTATATATTTGATACTGTGCATACCCTCACATAATGTATCATGGTACCTGTTAAAAGTTTTGATACCAAACTACTTTGTGTATGAAAGTCCAAAAATTGAAATGATGATCAAGTGCTTCCAAAATAGGGTCATTTGCAGACTCGCTGAATGCTACCAATTGGTCAAAAATTTGGATCCAGCCCATAGAGTCACTTTCCAATTTTATTTTTAATAAGAAGAATGACCAGAAAAAAAACATACTTCATTATACAGCATGCTTTTAGATATAGCTCTCAAAAACTGTTATAGTAAGTTGTAAGATATTGATCTGCATAAACTGAGAGAATAGCCAAAATGTATCTTTTTATGATCAAACAGGTACTTTTAAATAACCCTATTTGACTACCCCTATACATTATGCCTACTGTATACTTGCATTGCCCTGAAAATATTGTTTATCTAGGGTTAAGTACTGCAGACATTCAATTCCTGCAGCAATCAAGCAGATGTCTGCAAGTGCCTGGTTATACAAACACCCATGGATAACATGTCAAAAAGTAAGCCAAGGACATCATTTACCCACGTAGCTTGTTCTTCAAAGCTACTTTCAGTTGTGAGGTCATCCATGCCCAGGAAAGTGGGTGGCAATCAGGGGTACAGTTGTGTATTGTGTTGTGCACAGGCTGCTCATGCATTTAATGCAGGAATTAAATGTTGGCACGGTACATTTAGAGCAATTAGCTCCTTCTCTAAGGTAAAAAAAACATATTCAAATGACCGTATTTGACCAAAGGGTCAATATGTAAATCATATTGCCTTTTTACGACATCAATGTAACAAACTTGTTCAGACCTGAGGATGCTGTATGATTATTGATTATGTCGGAAAATACAAGGTCCTAAAATCTGTGATGTGAATAACCAAAACTCCCTTTAGCAAAGGTCAAATGGTCATTTAAAATGACGTTATTTGACCAAAGGGTCAATAGTAAAATTGTATTTTCTTTCTGCAGCATCTATGTAACATACATCTTCGGACCCAAGGATTTAGCTACTATATGCCTGTTAGTTCAGTAAAATACAAGGCCCTGAAATCTGTGAATTGTCCAACTTGGCATAAAAAGGGACATACCCGGTACTAGTACCTTGGGAGCTCAATATCTCAAAACAGCTACCAGCTGCAGATGTCCATCAAGCAGGTACTCGAGGGGTTCATGGGCTTTCAAAATATAAGGGTAATTTGCAGTCCCCCCAACTGGTACCAATTTACGCAATCCCCCCAACTGATGCAAAATCCCAAAACGCTCCTTATCAAAGGTCAAATGGCCATTTTCAAATGACCTTACTTGACCAAAGGGTCAATATCACAATTATATTTTCTTTTTACATCATCTATGTAACATACTGATTCAGACCTGATGATTCAATTGCTATATGCTTGTTAGTTCAGAAAATACAAGGCCCTGAAATCTGTGATGAGAATAACCAAAACTCTCTTAGCGAAGGTCAAATGGCCATTTTCAAATGACTTTGCTTGACCAAAGGGTCAATATTAAAATAAATGTTTCTTTCTGCAGCATCTATGTAACATACTCATTGAGACTTAGTGATATCACTGCTATATGATGGTTAGTTCAGGAAATACAAGGGCCTGAAATCAGTGAATTGTCCAATTTGGCATAAAAAGGGGTTCAAGGGCTTTCAAAATATAAGGGATATTGGTGGTCCCCCAAAGTGGTACCAAGTTATACCGATATTAGTTTTTTGGGGCTTAGTACAATCTAGGGCAGTTTTTTAATCTTAAACCTTGGTGTTAAATTTTTTTTTGAGTCTGTAAGTTGACTTCTTTCATCAGCAACGTTGCAAAAAATGTCCGTTTTTAGCACTTTCTAAACATTTATGTCCCACATTTGACCACTAGGATACATTTTTGGAAAATATTTTTTCATAGCAATGTCAAACAACATCTGTAGTACATACATGCCAACATTGGAGGTTCAACTCTCAAAAACAAAAAAATGCTGAAGAAATCCCCAAAATCATATGTTTTTGGCCAGTTTTAGGTGAAAATATGCAAATTATGGTCCTTAGGGCGTGTAACTTTCGGGAAACTTTTGATATAATGTTCAGCTAGGTCCAATTAACCAGTTAAAACAAAAAAACCTTCTGTAGCAATTTGTTCTAGGTTAGGCCATTTTCGGCGTAGATTGACTGGACTATTAGGTAATAACTTTATCTTGGCCTGAACATTGTTCTGATATTCCGCACGAAGGTGTCTCACCTACTAAATTGTATAACTGCTCAATACAATTGTACGATTACCATGATGATTATCGCCATCATCGTGATTGTCATACTGGTTATCATCCTGACCATCATCATCATACATTTTCAAGATTTTTCTTGGACCTTTGCATGCCTGAAGCACCCCCAAATAATCAATTTTTAATTTATCAGTATATTTTTTGTATGAAAGTTGAGTCCAAATTTTGAATCATTTGGCAGCTAATTCAGTATTACTTGACTAAAAAATAATTGAAATTAATTTAATAAATCTATTCAATTATATTTTCTTTTATTTTTTCAGGTTTTCATGGTCCATATGAGTGATGCGAGACAGAGAACCATACCATGATGTAATGGTGCCTTGGCTCACCATGCAGCAGGATTCTGCACCCTAAAGCCCTTGTGGAAAATGAATGGTCCCGAGGAACCAAAACCAGATGATTGCCATGGAAACGTCGCTTTCCCTGGTTGCCATGGGAATCAGCATCCCCAACTCATGGATAATCACCTTGGAAACAACCCAGGTTTTATCCTCAATACCAAACCTGGGAAGATGATCCAACATGCTTCGGCGTCGGATTTACAAACCCTGTCCACAGTGATGGTCGACAACACCGGCCAAGCTGGCATGAAAGCTGGCTTGCAAGGCATCATGGGATACATGAATGCCCATCCGGACATCGAGAGGATTTTCCAGAACTCCAACCCGGGTGCTACCATGGTTCAGCAGGGGATGGTGGCAGGGTACATGCAGCAGGGGCACCAGGGTGTGGGCAGGGCCAACATGTTCCAGCAGGCCGCCATGATACCCCAGGGTCTCCAGGCCTACCAAGCCATGCACCCTGTGGCTGCCGCAAACCCTGCTGCCATGGCAGGGCTCCAGCAGGGAATACGCACCAACCTGCACCCTGGACTGGCACCGGCAAATCCTGGCGGGGGTGGTGGCGGTGGTGGAAATACTGTTCCCGCCGGTATGGTCATGAATTCACACCCTGTTGCCCATGCTCATATGTTCGCAGATGGCCAAAATGACAATAACAACCTACCCATGCTGTTAAATATGCAAAAGAATCCCCATCTAGGTATGGACGGTGGAAACCGACAGTTAGTTACCGAATTCCATCAGCATCAGCAGCAACAACTTCAACAGCAACAATTGCAACAGCAACAGCAGCAAATACAACAGCAACAACTTCAACAACAACAACAAATACAACAACAACAACTTCAGCAGCAACAGCAACAATTACAACAGCAGCAACAACTACAACAGCAACAACAACTTCTGCAGCAGCAACAATTGCAACAACAATTGCAACAACAGCAACTGCAGCAGCAGCAGCGGCAACAGCAACAGCATCAATTACATTTCTCAGCAGACCGCATGACAGTTAACCCAGCTCCACCTCAGATGATGGGTGCCGAGAACTCCGCTATGGGAAATCGTAGTCTTTCAATGAACACTGTCGTAGGTGAGGTACCTCTACAGCACCAGCCGCAACAGCAGCAGCAGCAACATCATCATCAACATCAACCACAGCCTATTGATAAAGCTAGCATGTATGCAAATAGCGTGAGTCACATGCCCAGTAATAACAGTAATAGTACTGACAATATCACAAACTCTTTGGAGTCCTTGCGTTCTTCCTCGGTGACGCTGACTGTTATGTCGAATACTGTCTTAACACAAACCGCCGCGGCACAGTCGGTGGCCATTGCCACAACCTATGTTACACCAATCTCCCAGTACCTGCTTGCAGGAACAATCCCCACGGGTCAGAACATCGGCACCTTCACCATGGCCGGACAAAACAGCTGTGTTAATACCCACATCTTATCACAAGGAATTCCAAGTATCGGCATGGTGCCGGTCGGTGATACCGCTAGCATGTCAATGGGACAGAATAATCCTACAGGTGCTGCCCAGGGTTTAGGGGTGCTCACACTGGGTTCAGAGACGCCGAATAATCTTGCGGGTTTGCACCCTGCTGCGTTGATCAGCAATGCTGGTCTACTGCAGCAAAATGTGGGGATCTTATCCATCGCCACGAATGAAACTAATGTGCCAGCGAGCCCAGCGCCATCTTGTGGCTCCACCCATAGTCAAATTGCGAGTATGCCCGTGTCTGTATCTCAAGTCTTACCAAATTGCAGCCACACCCAGTCAGATAGTGTGAATGTATGTAGTATAGGTGGCAGCACTGTAAGTATCCATAGTCCTGTAATGACAGCCTCCGTGCAGCAGCAGCAGCAGCAGCACATAGGGGGGCAGGTAGGTTATATTGACAATACGATGAGAGGAGGGGGGCTGCGGCACAATGAGGCCATTATTGGTGCTTTACAAGACAATTCACCTGCGATGGACGCAGCCGGGAATCTACTTGACACTGCGTCAGCATCGTCAGGTATGACATCACAGACAATAGTGATGTCACAAGCAAACATGACATCTTATACTCATTCTGCTGCCCAGTCTTGTGGGGTAGATGCGTCAATATCAACGCACCGGAGTAGTTCAGATTTATCCCAGCAGGGGGAGCCACATGGAGCCATATCGCAGCAGTCTGGTGAAATGACACCTCAGACCTGTTCATCTGAATCATCGTCTTTGAGAAACGCCGCAAAATTGGGACTTAGTACGTCATTATCATTGACCTCACATCCTGAAGTGATGTCATCATCGTCACCGTCATCATCAGTGACATCACAACATTCGGAAGTGACGTTAGCTACATCAGCGCGTAGTATAGCCCAATCAAAACCATGTAACTCTGGAGCATCAGTACCAAACATATCATTATACTCATCTACATCATTGTCGTCGTCGTCGTTATCGTCATCATCGTTACCACACGCTGTGGATAGAGCTGCTCAGCCAATGGGAGGTGAGCGTGTGTCTCTAACACAGCAGACTGTTATTGTGCCATTTGGTTGGAAGCGTATACTTGATGAGGGCAGTATTGTTTACTATAGGTAAGTTACTTCTTTATATTTGTTTAGGTTTTTCACCTTACTGTCATTTTCAGACCAAAAATATTTGACATAACACCTTTCTCTCATCACTTTTTCCTTGGACAACGCGATTGTTCTAAACCAAAAAAACTTAATAAAAAGATTCCTTTCCCGCATCACTTTTTCCTTGGACAATGTGATTGTTTTAGGCCAAAAAAACTAAATATGATAATGGCTTAGGCCCTTACCCATTGGCCTTACCCTCATCACTTTTTTCCTTGTACAAAGTGAGTGTTTTAGCGAGAAAATCAACATTTTGAATTGAGGAGTTTTGTTTTCCAACCTCCATTGCCTCCCAGCACCCCCAAATTTCGAGCCCTGTATTTCATTAAACCATGTAACAGAAAAATTGAAAATATAAAGGAATCAAGTCTCAACAATACCCAAAATCTTTAGCTTAGCAGGACTAGTAGTCCAAAACTTTACTATTAATAAAACCTAAACCAAAAGTTGCTCTATCCCAGCAGACATAATGACCAACATTTTACCAGCTGCATCTACTCTATCGAGCTATGAGCCCTGTGTCTGTTCAACTGCTGCAATAGTTAACCCAAATATTACCCTTCAAGGCTTGACATTTTACTAGCCCAAGCCAGCATGATACCTTTTGTTTGTTCATCTGCAGTCATAGTTAATTCAGAATTTAGCCCTTACACATTTTACTAGCCCCAGCCAGTTTGTTCAACTGTAGTAAACGATTTTACTATTCCTGGCACCAGGGTCTTAGCCAGTATTTAGAAATTGGGTGTCCACAATTGATAAAATACTAGCCCCAGTTAGCAGGCTATCTTTGTTGCCAGACCATGTTCCGTTCAACTGCTGACCTCTAGTTGTGTCATATTCCGCCAGCGCTTGCCTGCTGCTAGGGTCTCCCCTGGCGGTATCCGGGACAAACCGAACCCCCAATAACCCTCTGCCTCCCTCCCCCTCCTAGGCCTGGCTGTAGCCCTGGCTAGAGCGGGGTCTACAGGTGCAGCCAGCAGTGCAAACCTAACCGGACAAACCTAACCCCCAATAACCCTCCGCCTCCCTCCCCCTCCCAGGCCTGGCTGTAGCCCTGGCTAGAGCGGGGTCTACAGGTGCAGCCAGCAGTGCAAACCTAACCGGACAAACCTAACCCCCAGCCCTCCGCCTCCCTCCGCCTCCCTCCGCCTCCCTCCACCTCCCAGGCCTTGCTGTATGTAGTCCTGGCTGTGGCAGGGTCTACAGGTGCAGCCAGCAGTGCATGACACATTGCCATGGTAACTGATGGCTACTAGCAGCAGCAGCAGCAGCAGCAGCAGCAGCCTGCAGGTCAGGTGAGCCATAATTAGCCAGCTACCTACAGTTACCTGGCAGTGGAGCCTGCCTCCCAGGCCATAGTTAAATGTCTTCCATTGTGGATAGATGGCACTGCGGTATACTAGGAGCAGGTCAGTTGGAAATATGATTAACACCGATCTCCCTCGTGTGGCAATTGTGTGAACTAAATGGCCAACGGTAGGCCATAAGTCCCTACCTAGTATAGGTGCCGGTGTAACAGGAAACAGGGTGTAACAGGGTGGGGGGAAAATTTCCTTGGAAATCTTCCCCCCTCCCGCGGGGGGGAAGATTTCCTAGGAAATTTTCCCCCCACCCTGAAAATTTACCCCCCAGGGGGGAAATTTTCCTAGGAAATATTCCCCAGAGGGGGAGGATTTCCTGGGAAACCTAGGAAATTCCCCCCCCTCCCCCGGGGGGGACATTTTCCAGGGGGGGGGGGAGATTTTGTGGTACACAGGAAATTCCCCCCCCCCCCCCCCCCCCCCTTGAAAATCTTCCCCCCCGGGGGCTGCAAATCTACCTCCTGACAGGGGGTATTGGCATTTTCTTAGAAAAAAAATAATTGGAGGGTACAAATTCCTAGGAAAATTGCCCCCCGGGGGGTACAAATTTTATTGAGGTGAAAAATTTCAATCAGGTGCTTGAAATTGACAAAAGTATTAGGGTGTCCTTGGAGGGTGCTTGTTAAGAGTTGGAGTGTCTAAATGACACCCTGCTGGCTGCGACTATGGCCTTGAGATTTTCAAGGGAGCACACATTGGTCTTTAGTCACTAAGGCTGCTTGTTTGAAATAACTTCTTACACAAATATGATTCTGTAAGATTTTGGCCTTGGAATTTTCAACTGAATACAAAATAGTTACACCATAACACCAGTGTCTTAGCCAGGATTTAGTAACTGGGTGCCTAAAATTGGCAATTGTAAACTTTTTGGGCGTCCAAATTTTAAAGGGGGACCACAATATTCTCAGATTTCAACCATAAATATGTATGAATCAGGGGCTTAGCCGTAATGCGTCCAGCGTGTGATTTGGACACGCAGAACACTGTTTTTTGACAGTTTGGACACCCAAAAGTTTATGTCAGAATTTGCTGAAGATGACTTTTCTTAGAAGATAGAAGATGTAGAAGCTGTAGTGTCACTTTTATTAGACACACAAAGCAGTGTCTGGCCTAAAAAAGCAAAATCTGTAAAGGTATAGGGTCTATCTTATTAGTAGTATGTATTTTGTACCACACTTTGGACACGCAAAAGTCTATATGAAACCTCTATTTGGACACCCTGTTTCCAAATATTGGCTAAGACCCTGGTATGAATTTATCAAAATAAGCCATGATATGCTTATACATTGTCATTGGAATTATATGGAGATGAAATAATTCAATTATATGCTTGAGATTAACATTTTAAGAAATTCCTCATAAAAAAGTTTTGGGTGTGCTGAGGGGTGCTTTTTAAGGGTTTGGATGTCCAAAAAGGCACCCAGACGCCCTGCTGGCTAAGACCATGCATAACACCAAATCTATATCTGAGAAGGTCTTAAGCAGGGTATGACTTCAGGTATGATTTCAGGCTAGGGGCAGAAAAGGTCTTTTGATAAAAAATAGTGGTCAAAACAAGATTTCTGGTTATCATACTATTTTGTGCCCATAGCATTTTCCAGACAGCAAAATCTTGGGGCACATGCTCCCTGGCCACTGAGAAAAATGAAACCCAGTCTTAAGCCCCTAAAGCTACCTGTTTGAAAGTACTTACCAAAACTATTTCTGGTAACCCCGTATATTACCTCATAGCAAATGCAATATTACCAAGCCTTGTTGGGCCCACTCTATATGTGTGTAAGGCTTTAAGTTTACACGTTCCATCTACAGGCAGGCTGCCTGACGAAGGGTAGTTGTAGCACCTGACCATTTCTAGTTACTTGTGGTATGTCTTGATAGCAATGGGAGTTACCAGTCAGGGTTTGACTTTCCCAGGGGCACATGCCCCTAGATTTTGCTGTGGGGCCCTCGATTTTTTAGGCTAGGGGCCCAAAATAGTATGTATAATAACCAGAAATCCTGTTTTTGACCACTTATTTCTATTTTTATCAAAAGACCTTTTCGGGCCCCCACCCTGAAATCTAAGTGTAAGACCCTGCCAGTGTACAAAAAAACTCCTGGCTTGCCCCTTCCAATTCCAGGAAAAGGGGGGGGGTATGCACTTATTTTGGGTCTGTGTGGATAAACGTAGGAATACGGTACATGTTTTTTGTCATATTTTAGGAAGATTGAATATGAATTCCCTAGCCCTAAAACATGTCTTTGGGCCCTACTGTTTCTAAGGTAGGGGCCAATTCATGCTTAAGAGTTCCTCTGGAAATCTTTGTCTGGATCAATGATACTTTGACAGCACAGGGCTCAACATTATAAGAAAAAACTTAATAAGCCCAGCAGGACTACTTACGGTAACTTTTACTAGCCCTGAATTATTATTGCTAGCCCTGATATTAATGGCAATTTTTTTCAAATAGTTACCTATGTTGAAAACATGAAAAGAATACAGTGTAGTGTGTTAAATTGTGTTATATTATCATCCAGGTATGCATAGCCAAATGAGGGCTTCATACTTTTTTAAGCGCTGATATTCTTATTCTATCTAGCCCATCAGGGCTACTCACAGATAGAATATACTAGCCCTGACTTTCTATAACTAGCCCGGAGCTACGGGGCTCGCCTTAATGTCAAGCCCTGCAGTAACCTCAGAGTTAAGAATAATTTCTCAAAATATTGGAAAGTGGTTAGCAGTGTTCCAATGGACATATCCTCTCCAAATAGTTATCCTAAAATGCTTTCACCAGTAAAATTTCACTGAAGAGCTGCTTTTGGCTGCTGTGAGCATAAATTGGTTAATTCAAAACCTTAAAAGTCACACCCCTGGCTGATACCTGGTAGTTTAGGATCTATGCCAGAAGTAGCCTAGAGACTTCTAAGCTATCAACCCTAGTCCTGCTGAACCCGGTAATATCTGTGCAACATTAACTAACCTGCTGTCTGTAGCCTGGAAAATCTTTGCCAAAGTTAGTCCACAGGACCCCATAGAGCCTGTACATGACCCGACCCAAAGCAGCTCCTTTTTGAAGACCCCCCAGTCCTCCATTTTGACATATTGCAAGTCAGTCCTCAAAATTCAAGTCATGCCCCTATATCCCTGATGGTCAATATTGTCCTAGGGACCAAAACAATGCAGTAGGCTACAAGGAGCAATTCAGCAGGAAAAGGGTTAAGTTCTGTTACCAGGCACTATAAGTGGTCATGGTGGCCGGAGTGGCCAACTTAGTTCACATTTCAGGGTCCGACATAAGTACTAGCCCGCTTGCCCCGGCAAGTGAATTTTTGAAAAAATAACTTTTGGGCAAGTTCATTTTAGTTTCCACTTGCCCGAACAGGAAGCTGATTTTCTGAGCAGTATCTTTGTATAGAAAATGTGGTACAAATACCTAGAAATATTTAAACAATGCAACAAAATCGGAATGAAAATAGTTTTCATATCATTTAATCCATAATAAATAATATTTCATAACTTATTTCGGGCAAGCCACAAATTATGTCGGGCAAGTAGAAATCATTAAATACTTGCCCGACAAAGAAAGTTAGTTCTGAAACTTATGTTGGTGCCTGCATTTCTCTCACCAGGGGAATAGAGGACAGAGTTTCAGTATGACTTAAAATGTAGATATAGAAGGACAGAGTCGTGCCCTCTATTTACTATTCCTGGTCCAAAATTGGCAATTGTAGAATTTTTGGGCCTCCTATTTTTCAAGGGAGACCAGAATATACTCATATTACAACCATTTACATGCATTAACTTATTGAAATAAGGCATAATGTCCATATGCGATGGCCATGGGAATTATATTGAGGTGAAAAAAGATTTCAATTGTATTCTTGAAATTTACATATTTAGAAATTCCTTTCAAAGGTTCTGGGTGTCCTGAAGGGTTGATTTTTGGGGGTTTGGGTGTCAAAAAAAGATGGCCAGACACCCTGCTGGCTAAGACTATGCTGCTGGTGCTAGTTGCACCTGACCTCATTAAGAAGCTCTCAGGCCTGGGATGAGGAGGCTATTCTGTAGTGCTGCTAGACGTGATAGTGCCACAGACCTGTTGCTGACTCTCTTGTACATAATAAAATAGTTGATGGAATTTTTAGCCGGCATTATTGATATGAAATCAGCTCAGCATAAAGGGACTATAAAAATCTAACCCACTGACTCGTTTCCATGGCAACCGCTGGATTTCTTGTCAGATGAACATCTTTGATATGTGGTATCACCCGAGACCTTATGGATTCAGGAATTCATGTTCCTGGGCCAATGGTTTTTAGGGGTAATTAAGAGTCTTGTATGAATAGTTTTCGGATTTAGAAGAGATCCTTCCCAGGTTTGCAGTTGGAAGGTATGAAACCAGGGATTGCTTGGGTTGTGTACAAATAAAGCTATATATATATATATATATATATATATATATATATATATATATATATATATATATATATATATATATATATATATATATATATATATATATATGATTAATTGCCATGACATTGCATAAGAATAGTTTGCCTTTTCTTAATAAGTAAATACATGTTATGGTTGTAATCTGAACATATTGTGGTCTCCCTTGAAAATTATGATGCCCTAATTAAATTTTTACTGTTTTCAATGTTAGGCGCTCAGTCCCGAAATCCTGGCTAAGACCTTGCTTGAAATGAAATCTGCTGGGATCAACATGCTGAAGTTCTACACAGTGTTAGTTCTCAATGTTGGGCGCCCAGTCTCCAAATGCTGGCTAAGACCTTGCTTCTTGACATGAAATCTCCTGGGATCAACATGCTTTAAAAATATTACACAGTGTTAGTCTGGCTCTGATAGTTCACAAAAGTTTCAACTAGCTGTCAGAAAATCTACCTACCCCGAGTCTCTCGAACCATTTTTGCCAGCCTGACCATTTGTCTACAATTATTTTGAATTGAGGGTTCTTTTCTGAATTCTTTGAGTAGTCTTCCATGGCCCAAAGTTCCAAATCAACTTGTTGAAATTTTCCTCCTCTAGAGTATCAACCTTCAGCATTGAATTAGCCGAACCCTGACTTTTTTTAAAGTATCAGTTTGATAGTTATGTTAGATGATTCAGTCAACTGAAATATTTTTATATCCTTGTACATGATTTGTGATTATTTGTTTATTAATTAACGAATTCTTGGCCCCTGATATCCTGAATCTTTGTGCCAGGGTTGCCCAAAAATAAACAATTAGGGTCAAGCTCAGATTGAATGCTCTAAGTTCTATTTCATTAGTATGTGTGAGGTGGAATGTAGGGTTTAGCTTCAACCTTGTAGCCCAGCCGCTAAGGGTTGCTACTACATTTGAAGGTATTATCCATGCAGGTAATGCATTGTGGAAATAGAACATCAAAGTGGGTGCAAGCTCACCTTACATCATGCCTCTTAGTAGAGCATACAGAGGCCCGGGCCATGCTTAAAACTCAACTCCCTAGAACATGGATATGTAATAGTGATTAATCTCACCTGTCCTGTTATGAGGACCTAGCCTCCGTGGATGGATGTTGATCTGTTATCACCTAGCCTGCCATATTATATTGTGTTTGTGGAGCTATTCCATAGAGCAGGTTAGGGCCCTTAAGTGCTGGCTGAGAGCCTGAGAGGCAGGCTAAGTATTGCACACCTGTTTGCAATATTACCTGTTAATAACTCACACTTTTCAAATAGCACTTAGTGAAACTGCAAGGTTAATGTAAAGCATTGTGTGATATGTCTGTTTGTACAGTGTATCTTAGGGACTTGGCCCTGGTCAATGACCTTCCAAGTTAAACACATAGGAACTAGGCCCGGTCAATGAATATCCAAATAGCACTCAGTAAAACTGCAGATTGATGTTAGAATAGTGTGTGGTGATATTACAGTATCTTTGTGTGATTTCATTAACTTGGCTCCCGATCAATTATTTTCCAAATACATGTAGCACTCAGTAAAATTGCAGATTGATGCTAGAATTGCACATGGTGTAAATGGTGTGTATGTGTGTATATCAGTAATTTCCCATATCATTAACTTGGCCCATGTCAGTGACTAAATTCAAATAGCACTTCAAGAAACTGCAGAATTATCAGAGAGGTCTATTGTATATATAAATAGATTGTCCTGGGAATTATATAGGTTGTATATACTACCATTAACTTGACCCTGGTTAATAATCGTGGTAGCGATTTGAAAGGATAGAAGACACCTCTTGGTTACCTTGATGGTGCTTATATTTCAAAAAAACCCAAAGAGTACAACACTTCAAATGATCAAGATAGCATCTCTCTCTATTTGGCCAATTGACAGACCAAGAATTTTGATTAAGTGTAATCATATTGAATTGAATCAAAAAGTCTACATTATTTATTTGTTTTTCAATAATTGAATTAAGCATTACTAGATAGCAATGACATTCATATTTGTGATTCTCATGTGTTTATAAATAATATCTTTATTCTTTTTATTTCAAGAACTGAATGGAAATTTATTCAAAAATGAAAAATCTATATTCTTTGATTGTGTAATAATTATGTCATTTTCATGTCTTTTAACTAATTTTCTCTTCATCCTTTTTTTCAGTCCCAGCAATTCACGCTTAACGAGCCCAGAAACAATGAAGGTTTATCTTCAAACAGAAGGAACATGTAAATGTGGTCTGGAGTGCCCTCTATTAGTAGATAAAGTATTTAACTTCAGCCCATATGTATCATCTAAAGAATGGACTGCAAGCAGCAATGAAGTCATGTGTAATGACGATCTTACAAAATTGTGTAATCACAAACGGAAAATAATCGCCATGGCAACCCTTCAGAGCAGCGCATCTCTTTCCCAAACAATCACAGAAACTTCCTCACTAAACAAAATGGCCGACAAGAGAGGCGGGAAGAAAGGTAGGTGTACGGAAGTTTTTTATTCAGGCAAAAATAGGGAAGGTTCATTTTCATCCTGGATAATAATTCCTCCAAATTTAAAGTAAGGCTAAAAGCTAGGTTTAGGAGTATATTGTGCAATTAGTCATGATGTGAATATAAAAACTTTGTCATGATGGCAAACTCTTTAGTTGGATAGATATATGCCAGTAAGTGAATTGTTGTGATCATTCAATCTTTCCCTAATTGGTAAAAAATATAATTTATTCTATTATATCAGCAAAAGTGTGTTATGTGCAGTCAATACCCATAAAAAGCAACATGGATATAGCATGTACATGTATATTCCTAGCCAGTGTCACATAGTTGACCAGCTCTAATCAAAACAGTTACATAAGGTGCATATAGGTGTGAAAAAATAGGATTCAACCTTTCTCCTATCTATGATCTATTCTTTCTTTACTCATAGATGATGACCGCAGGAGGTTTAATTGTACCTTTCTATGGTCTATTCTTTCTTTACTCAGATGATAACCGCAAGAGGTTTAATTGTACCTTTCTATGGTCTATTCTTTCTTTACTCAGATGATAACCGCAAGAGGTTTAATTGTACCTTTCTATGGTCTATTCTTTCTTTACTCATAGATGATATCCGCAAGAGGTTTAATTGTACCTTTCTATGGTCTAGTTTTTCTTTACTGATATATGATGACCGCAAGAGGTTTAATTGTACCTTTCTATGGTCTATTCTTTCTTTACTAGTAGATGATAACACCAAGAAGTTGATTGTAGCTTTCTATGGTCTTTTCCTTTCCTTGTAGAAAACACCAACAAGAGGCGGCGGAACAAATCCAAGTCAACTGCTGGTCCCTATGATGGTCTTCTCGTCTCGCAGCTCCTAGCCAAGAGAGACAAGATGAACCAGGATTTCTTAGCGAAAAAGTCCTCAAACCCTCCAACGTCAGGTGCATTCAACTTTGGCCCTGATCCCGCGACCGCAGCCACTGCGATTAACAAGCACAAGTTCCACATGAACATGGAGCTGTTGAATCAGCAGACGCAGGTCCTAACCCACGAACTGCAGGAGCGGGAGGCGTTTGCCAATGTGCACATGGAGAGGTCCAAGTTATACAGCGAGCAGCAGCGAAAGCTACACGAGCATTCTGCTTCAGCAGAGGGCGACATCAAGGCCAAGCGGATGCGAGATCCTGCCGATGATCTGGGTCCGATCACGTGCCAAGTTCCTCCCAAGTTTGGATTCCCCAACAATCAGTTGGGATTTGGTGGTAATATCAACCAAGGTGGAGGTTCGTCGCAGATGCATTTCATGGCTGCCGCAGCGGCCGCACAGCAAGTGGGACAGTTTCCCAACATGCTCAATATGCAGAACCCAGCCGCTATTCAGCAGCAGCAGCAGCAGATTAATATGTTCCATGAGCAATTGAAGATTCAGTCACATCCCATTCACCACTCTCCAAATATGCCTGGTGCGGCGGCAGCCAATATTCAGAACTTCGCCCAGCAGCAGCAACAACAACAGCAACAGGGTAACCCTGCCGCCAACTTCCCCATGCAGATACAGCAGCAGTTCACCCAGAACAGCCCGCCGGGATTTAGTCTCTCCCCTGGTGGCGGGTTCATACACCAATCTAGTCAGCTGCCCAATCCCATGATGCCCATGCAGAACGCTGTCATGACCCGCCCACAGAACCCTCTCTTTGCTCAAAAGAACCTGCAGCACTTCTACCAGGGCCACGCCGCCATGATGCCGCCCGGCGCCGAGGGAAACATGACCTATTTCGGGATGGAGCCGGCCTGGAGAGAAGCCCCGCCCACAAAGCAGCGCAAGAAGAGGGCGCGCAGCAAGAAAAAGCTCAACAGCATCTTGGAGAGGACTTCGCCGTGTCCCAATGTTGATGTGCGACATATCCAGCGTGGGGCAGCACAGTCACCAGCCCCGCCCGTTACGACAGCCGTCTCCTTCCTCGAGAATCCTACCGCCTTTCTCGCCCAGCAGACGGCGCTGATGAACAGTTCCATGCCAGCGAAATCTAGTCCGCAGCAAACCCCAATCCAGCAAGATGAGGATTCCTTGATGTCCCCGAACACCATTGCTAACGTAGCCATGACCAGCCCCACGGGACCCCTGTGTACATCCACGCCCATAGACAAAGCTGCGCCGGTATCGCTCTCCAGTCCACCCATCTCCTCCGCAACGATGACGGCATCTACCACAACAACATCCACCTCCTCGCCGGACACTCTCACACCGCTTACCACGACAGCCTCGTCTGAGATTGCCACCACAAGTTGCAGCAGCAGCTCAGTGGCGCCATCTGGTGATCAGGAGGTGGACCATGTGGTAGACGAGGGTGAAACAGGTGAAGGGTCATCAGAGAATGTTGAATCTGTACCTACGGAAGAAACTCCTGCTGTGGAGCTAGATGCTGAGGTGTCTTCTCCTGCCCCTTCCAATGCTGCTGTAAGTGAGGCTGGTGTCTCGGCAGCCGTCGTCCCGTTACCCAGCAATCTTCCTATGCCCAGCAAGACATCCTGCTCCACTAGGAGTAGCTCTGCTTCAGTTGCGACCACATCCACAGTGGCGAGCGAATCAACCAATCAGGTGCCAGCGTCCAGAGGCTCGGCCAGTGCAGTGTTAGCCAGCCAGCAGCAGGGTGCAGTCTCAGCGGCCACACAGATCCCTGCCAGCATGATGCACCATTTCGAACTGGGCAAGAATTCACCACTCACCGCCCAGTTGCGCCAAGAGCAGACCTTGTCCTCCGACCAGTCCCATCCATCTCGCCCCAAGCAGCCTGCCAAAACAAAGTCCCGCCCGAACATACTGTCTCGTCAGAGCAATCCCTCGACGCAGATCATCAACTCCAACAATTCCTTCTCTCAGAATCTACAACAAATCTCTGCAAACACGGCCAGCAATAATAACTTCAGCACAAACGCTCCCAACAGTAACTCTGGCAACATGACCATCCAACAGATCTTCAGTCAGCGCAGTGCCAGCGATTTCCCGGCCAGTAGTCTGCTGTCGGCGGCTGCAAGAGCACAATCGGCCAATCAGGCGGCCTGTCCAGTCTCCAGTCCATTCGGCCAATCACAAGGCTTCGCCGCGCAAGGCCAGCAGCCGCAGAGCCTGGCTCAGCAGACCCACCATCCACAGGGGCTCAGCATGTCGCCCAACTTCAGCGGAATCATGCCCGTTCCCCAAGGTGCTAGTTTCGCTCCTGGACTGATCACCGCCACCGCTGAGCAGATTCGGCCGATCTCCGGGTTGAATCTTCTACCTCAGGCCAACGTGAATATTACCAATCCGCAGTTCATCAACCAGCAGCTTCTCAACCAGGCCAATGCCGCTGCTGCTGCTGCTGCCGCCACTGCTGCTGCTGTGCCGACGCAGGAGAATCCCATGCTACAGGCGATCCCGACGGCCGCCGCAGCTCTTGCCGGAACCGGACAGCTCCCTCTTCCTCTGAACATCACCTCATCCTCAGCATCCTCAGTGGAGACACTCCTCCCAGGAGGAACAGCTCAGAGCCAGAACAGCGTGGCTGGACAGCAGCCGCAGCAGCAGCAGCCTCAACCCATCCGGCCACTGGCACCCACCTCAAGCACAGCACTTGGTCTTCCTGTTACATCAGCAGCAGCAGCAGCCAAGGAACAGACTCCCATCCAGATGGTTCAGAACATGATCTCAGGCCTGGAGGCCACTCAGAGTGCTCTGGACGCCGTGGTGGCCATGAAGCCTGAGGGCGGAAACCCCAGAAGTCGGCGCTCCAACTCGGACAGCAAGAGCTCGAGTCGCCCGAGCAGTGTGAGCAGGGCAAGCTTCAGCTCGGACGGAGGCAGTTCGCAATGTGACAGCAAGTTTGATAGTTCTGGAACGTTGAGTGCTGAGCATGGGGTTCCATACGCTGACGGTCGTTATGCAGAGGAGCTTCAGCAAGGTATGGTGGATTCGACACATACGGGAGAGGATGGCTCCGGCCTGCCCATGATGGCAGCCACCAATGATATCAACCAACTGGTTCAGCAGGGAGGTCTCCTTGGCGGAGGCCTGCCTATCATAACAATGAACACTCCCATGCCTCCAATGTCCGTTTCCGGTGCGACTGCCGTTACCAACAGCCTGACACAGGTGATCCCAGCAGCCGGTATTCAGCAACAGCTACTGGCGCAGCAACCAGTCATGCAGCTAGTCAACACCTTTGGCATGGCAGCTATTCAGAACCCTCTTCTCATCCAGAACCAGCTCAACCTTGTCAACGCAGACGGCATGATGCCTGCCCTCAATCCCCTTGAACAACAGATGGCAGCAGCAGCCGCAGCCCAGTATTCCGGGAACCAGATGCTGACCCCTGGTGGCCATGTTCATAATGTCATGACGCAGGGAGCTCACAGTATCATCCATAATTCCATGCCTCAAGTGGAAGAGATGTATCCCGCAGATCAGTCCGACTCCATGAGTAACGCCAGTTCCACCAGTACTCCAGTGTCCAACAGGGTCTCCACTCCTCAGAACAACAGCTACCAACAACCACAGTCAGTGCCAAAGTTACAGATGATGGTGCATGGTGACCAAAAACCTGCCAAACGGCGAAGAGAGCGGAACCGAAAATCCAGTACCCCTACGATTGCCAGCATGTTACAAGCCCAGTCTGCTGCGGCCAATCAGGTCGTGATGGTGCCCAGCATGCAAGGTCAGCTCGTTCAGGTCGTAAATCCATTGACCAATCAGGTGCATGTCGGGCCAGCGGATAAAGCGGGGACGCAGCCTCTGGTCTACTTCCCTCTGGGCGCCCAGAATCTCAACCAGCAGCTACTGAGCCAAGGTCAAGGTATGATTCCCACGCCGCAGGGTCAGGTGAATCTCAACCAAGCTCTGAACATCCTCCCTGGCGGGAACCTGAACCCCGCCATCCTCCAGAACCTCAACTTCCAGCAGCAGCTCATTCAGCAGAGTCTGCAGGGCCAGATCCCTCTGATGAACACCACCAGCGTCACTGTGCAGACACAGACCATCAACGAGGACGCCCCCACCGCCAACGATCCTGCCCAAGACAACAACGGCAGCGGTTGCGGCACGGACGTCAACCAGATGGTCCCCATGGAGAGCGCAGATCCCATTTCCAGCATGGAAACTGATGCTGTTGTCAGCAGTGTCCAGTCGTCAGGAAGTGACACAGATAGCTTGTCCACGGTGGATGCGATCTACAAAGCGGTTGTGGACGCTGCACATGCCGGCGTGAAGGTGGTCATCACCGACGAACAGACCAACACCGTGGACACTGTCCATACCATCCCAGCAGCCCAGTTCTCCACCGCCCTCCAACAGGTAGTTCCCAACGGCCCCACCGGGGGGACGCCGGCCACCAACAGTGCAGTGTCTGCTCTGATCACCCAGACTGGTGCCCTGAATGCCATCAGTGCCTTGAGTATTGCCGATGCCACAGCCAAACACAATTACAGCATCTACCAGCAGCCTACAACATACACCAGCGCCCAGAGCGGCACCAGAAGACCCAAGAAGAGCCGCAAGAGCAGCCAAACATATCTGCAGGACAACTCAGAATTTGAACAAGAGCTTATGCAAGGAGGGAATGATGATGTCATTCCTATAGAGAAGTGTCAGGTCCCCAATGAGGAGGAAGATGAGGAGGTGATAGAGGACGATGAGGATGTGGAGGAGATAGAACATGTAGAAGATGAGTTTGAGGAAATGGAGAACAAGGCATATACTGAGTCAGAGACGCAATCAGACAAAGTGGTAATTCTAGATGATGAACCAGATGATGATGAGGACCTGGTGGAGGAGGAAGAGGAGGAGATTCCTGATGGAGGCGAGGTTGAAGAGCTGGTTAAAGAAACAGAAGAAGACTCAGAGGCAGAATTAGAGCAAAATTATGTTATAGGTGGTGGAGAAGAACAAGAAGAAGAAGAAGAAGAAGAAGGGTTGAGTCAGGACGGAGAGGGAGAGGAGGCAATTGAGCAGGAGCTCTTTCAGGGAGAAGAACAAAATGAAATTGACAATGAACCTAATGAGGTTCAGGATGATGCAGAAAATGAACCGGTGGAGAATCCTAGCCAGGTTGGGAATCTTTCACGGGTGGAGAATCCTGGGCAAGTTGAAAATCCCGACCATATGGAGAATCCTAGCCAAGTGGAGAATCCCAGTCAGTTGGAGAATCTCAGTCAAGCAGAGAACCCTGGCCAAGTGGAGAATCCTACTCCGGTTGAGAATCCTGACCTAGTGGGGGATTCTCATCCTAATGCTGATGAACTTCAACCAGAGATACAAACTGAAGAAAATACTGAGCCCAGCACAGGTGCTAGTAATCCAGACATATCAGACATTTGCCACAAGGAAGGTGGCAACATCAATAGGGAAACAGAGAGCCTGGTAGTCGATGGTGAACAGAATGAAGTTGAGGATGCCCCCTGCGATGCTGAAGATCTGGTGAATGACAGTGAACGACCTCAGAACATAGAACCAGACAATCCCAAAGCTGCCTCTCCACTATGTGAAGACGAACTGCAGCCTCCCTCTGAACAAACGACCGATGGAAATGCCAACCGCTTGATCCAAAGTGGGGAGGCAGAGAACCTTGCTGCCAAGAAAACTGCGGCAGCCTCTGAGCTTGCTGATGGTCTGGACCAGAGCAGTTTCAACAGCCACGAAGGCCAGCTGAGCGACGGCCAAGGTGAGAGGTTCGAGAGCGGCGGCAACTCCTCGGGTGAGGAGGAGGACCACTCCATGGAGGAAGAGCTGGACGCAGACCGGCTGCAGATGACCGCGGCTTCCATGAAGTACGACCTCATGTCAAAGGTCAACCAGGGCATGAAGAGATCGCTGGATGATGAGGAGAGTGTGGAAGGAAGTGAGCGGGGAGCAGATGACCTGAACGACCTTGAAGGTGAGTGAGCATTTTAGCTTTGTTACCTCAAATATAAGTGAATTAGAAAACAGAGAAATACCTCCCAAATATGATGAATATTATGATATATTTTTATGTGTATCAATTAGAGTGAAGTTGTTCCTTTATACGTTAAATTGTTGGATTTCCGTCCAATTGTGATGAGTTTATATATTTATTTGTATCAATTAATATGTTCCTTTATCAATTTAATTGTTGGATTTATGTAGATTCATGTTTTTCTGTGATAGAAATATGCATCTGAAATGAAAGGTATATATGACAACAATTGATATCAAAGCGTTAAGTAAGCGGAAACTGGGAGGAAAAGTTTCGAGTGAATTATAGTTTATATGAATTATAATCAATGTATCAAAGTACCTTTTCAATATATGACCAACATAAGTACATACCTGTATTTTCATATGTACCTACTAGTATATTATTGAATGTCATGGTGTAATTATCCCACTAATGCTTAAATGTTTCTCCAGAAGGTGTTTTTTCTGGAACTATGATACTTATGACAATAACTTTGAATTGAGAATGATTTTACAAAATATATGAAGGAGAGTTGTTGTTGGTGTTGTTGCCATTGAAATTGCTCCATTAAATATTGTTCTGACTTTGCTTTTGCCTGCAAGATTTCACTAAAATTGTAAGGTTGCTTTTGGCTGCTGCAAGCATTATTGGGTTAATAATGCAAATTTTATAGAGCACATTGATGTGAAATTTTTATTCCTTTTTTTTTGATAACCAAGAGGAATAACAACTGCTATATGGAAAATTGCTAAAAGTATTCCTTTAATTGTCTTCTTCATGTCAGAGTATGTGTAGACTTGAGATGTGGGGACAAAGTAGCTCAGTTGGTTAGGTGTCGGACTAATATTCAGTAGGTCGCTGGATCAATTCCTGGCCGGGGCATTTTGGTCTGTTCTTGGGCAAGACAGTTTATTCCATATTGCCTCAGTCTACCCAGCTGCAAAATGGGTACCTAGCATTGATAAGGCAGTGCTTAGAGCTTGTGCGCTATATGCTGCCAACTGCTCTGGAATATCCCACGGGGGAATGAAATGGTTTCCGTGTGTACAGGTCTGCTAGGGGAGGAAGGTCATGTGAGCGCTTCGGTGGACACAAGACTATAAACCATATACCTTTACCTTTATGTGAATGTGATGAGCATTGTTGCTGTGTTGTTGTTTCAGATGACAAGTCTGAGGATGAGCAGGAGGAGCCCCTGCCGTCCTACCCCAGGAACTTTAACATCGGCGACCTGGTGTGGGGCCAGATCCGGGGATTCCCCTCCTGGCCCGGCAAGCTCGTCAACGAGGTGGACGTCAAGAGCAACCACAAGTCTGAGGAGGGAAAGGTACAGTGGTGTACAGATATTTAATTTCTGCACCAATTGATCGGACATCTGTTAGTGCATGGTTGGATGGACAAACACCCATGGATAACATGTCAACAAAAAAAATAATCCAAGCACATGAATGACCCACGTAGCTTGCAAATCGAAGCTACGTTCAGTTGTGAGATCAGAGACAAGTGATTCCATCCATGCCAAGGAAACTGGGTGGCAATCGGGCTGTGGTTGTGTAATTTGCCCGGGATACCCTCGCATATAGTGCAGGAATTAAATGATGGCACAGTTGCAGAAAGAAATAAATGAATGGAAGACACTTAAACTACTATAAATGATTATGTGTTTGGATCTTTCATACTTATGACAATATTTTGAAAATTCAATGATTTTACAAAATATTTGAAGAAAAGTTGTTAAATGATTTGATTATCATTTCTCCTTCATATATTTCATCAAATATGCTAATGGCCAAAACACCAAAATTATCAAGATGCACCTATTTAAGTTTTGAAAATAATTGTTGATTTAGACTGAAATTTGCAAAATATGTAAAAGAGAGATGTCAGTTTGGTTCAGATCAATATATTTCCTTTGAATATTTTAGTAAAAATTATCTCATCTCAAAGATATCTCCAAAATAGTTGGACTGTTTTTTTGGTGGTGCTACATGCATGAGTAGTTTGAATGAGAATTGCTATCAGTAACTGATGCCCCTATATTTGTTGTTTCAGTTGTGGGTGAAATGGTTTGGTGATCACACCTTCACACAGGCTGAACCTGATAAGCTCAAGACTCTCTCTGAGGGTCTCGAGGCACACCACAGGGCCCGCAAGAAATACAGAAGGTAAGTGGGCAGAGATTTTAATCATCTCTTTACAACATGGTATACATGACATGGTATCATAGTCTCAGTCTTGGGTGTCTCAGTGTCATTTGGACACCCAAACCTCAAAAATCACCCTTCAGGACACCAAAAAATGTTAGAAGTGAATTTCTTAAAATATCAATTTCAAGCATATAATTTAATATTTCCACCTAAATATAATTCCCACGACATTGCGCATGGATATTATGCTTTATTTCATTGAGTTAATTCATGTTTATGGTTGTAATCTTGAGTATATTGTGAATTGGATGCCCAGAAATTTTACAATTGCCAATTTTGGGCACTGAGTATCTAAATCCTGACTGATACCCTGCATGGTATGTACAGTTTGTTTTTTGGTCAAAATGATACGTTTTGGTTGGATTTTCAACAAAAAACAATTATACAATCCTAGAGGCATAGTTGTATCTAATCTTCAGGCTTGTAGCTTTAATAATCTACTCACTCACATCTCTATAGTTATTTATGTATGATATATAGTCAATCAAATTAGTAAGGTGCAGTTGAAATATCATCATTCTCAAAATTATATGGTAAAGTCATTTAAGTCTTTTTTTGTTCATGCACATTTTACCTCTATTACATCTACTAGTCCAGTACATGGGGTAGCATTTTACTTTCCCACAATGTCCTTATGTATTTTGTTGCTAAGCTGGGATAGTGGAGCTACCAATATTGTCAGGCCCTGTGACACCCAACACTACCAGCTTGATAGTTGTGACATTATTCTGCTCATTTTAAATCTATGACTGTGAGATCTTTCTTGTAACTATAGGTTATGTTTTCTTTGGTTTTGACAGTATTCTCTCAAGGTAATGCCACCATTACTTTACCTTCACTTTGAGGTTGCACCTTTATGTACATTCTTTTCTTTACATATTATGAAGTTATACTCATTTTCATTGGTTTTGGATATTACTTCTTCCTAACTTTTATCTGATCTTTCTACAAAGTGGTTTTATTTGAACATTTTTTAGGTTAGCATTTTTCCACATTGACTGATATGGGTAAAAAAAATAATTAGTTGATAGAAAAATGGAACAAGTCATATAAAGCCATTAACAAATGGCCATTACTTATGAAAGTCTTTGCATCAGATTTCTTTTAGTAAAATTTATGTTGACACAAACAGGCACACACACATACACACACACACATAGACATAGCTGAAGACTGACTGTTCTGTTTCTGTTTCAGGGGTCGTAAGATGAATTCTAACCTGGAATCGGCAATTCAGGAAGCCATGAACGAGCTGGATCGCCAGACAGCCCTGGAGTCGGAGAGTCGAGCCAGTGTGAAACTCCCCACCTCCACCAGCCCCACGGCTGTCACCCCTACCACCACCAACCCCACCACCCCTACCAGTGCCACCAGCAGCAGCAGCAATAACAACAAGAACAAAACAAACAAGAAACGAAAACGATGACCTTAGCTATTGGTATCGCAAGCAACAGTTGGCAGGTGCTGGAACTATTCCAAACTGACAGTGTGCAGTATTACGTCACAGTTATGGATCATAACTGAAATGGTGATTGTGTTATCACATGAACTACCATTAGCCCCTTTGCCAGGATATGGGCCAAACTCACCGATTCTTCCTTGCTACATCCAAGGGGTTGTGCTACTGTGCTGGGCAGTTGACTGATAAGATCTTCGTGATGACACTGTTGGACAATCAGAAAGATTCTTACACCAAGAGTTAAGACGACCCAAACTCACCGATTATTCCTTGTCACATCCAGGGGGTTGCACCACATTTTTGGGTAGTTGACTGATAAAATCTTTGTGATGACATCATATGACAATCGAAACGATTCCTACACCTAGTGTAGAGACGCCTGAACTCATCGATTTTTCCTTGTCACACCCAGGGGGTTGGTGCAGCAACTCAAGCAGACCACGAAAGCGAGATTCCTGATTGGTCAGTATTGAAGAGCGGATGAAATACCAGAATTATGCAAGAAAACACAAGAGTTACACACCAAGAACGACTGCAGTCTGAGACTGGTATGAATATCATGCTGTGGGTTGAAATTGAAGAATGTTCTAGTTCTATAGAGGACAACTTGTAGCAGTGATAATCTACTAGCCCTACCCATATCTCTAATGGCCCTACATTATATTGCAAAATGATGAATAGTGACATTAAGTAACAGGGATAGAGTAACACAATTGTGGATCAAAGCCACATTTACCCATGCATATCTGGAGTGTGCACATGGCCTGACACCAAGTTCAATATCTTGACTACAATATGATATTGAGAGAAATATTTTATTGAAAGTTGGATAACAAAACAATATTTAAGAAAACTATTTTAAGAAATATTTGACTGAACATTGGTGTTTTGAGTAAAAATTATCTTGTTTTGAATAACTTAAGTTATACTTTAACCCATTGATGCTCATAGCTGCTAAACAAGGTCTGATTTAAACGGGCCTTTCACTTTTTTCTTTTACTTTTTTTTTAGCTCCCTCCCGCATTGATTTTGGGAAAAAATTCTTCTGAAAACAAAAGAAGCAGGTTTATTCTGATTAAATGCTGCTGTCAAAAGCATAATTGGGGAAAGAATTTGGAAGAGACAAAAATTTATATTGGAACACTAAGGTATGAATGGGATTATTAGTGAAAAGTTAGAATTTGTCACACTTGTAGTACACTCCAGATACAGTGAGTTAAGCTTAGGCCTAAAAAAAAAGTTTGTTTCCTGTAACCCTACCCTAACAAGTTTTTATTCAAAAAAATCCCTACCCTAGAGTTTTTCCGGCCCTCCTAACTCTCAATCAATGTAAAACATGCATAAAACACACATTTTTGACCAAAAAAATAATGCAAAAACATTTTTTTACCGACCTACCTACCCTATATTTTTTCGGACCGTTACAGGAAACAAACAAAAATTTTTGGTTGGCCTTACCATATGTCACACATTATGGTAATGGTATGAATCTGTGTATCACAAACTCAGAAGTCATCTCGACCCTTATGCTCTTGGTGGCTAATTGCCCAACATGAAATGAGGCAAGAAAAATGTGAAAAATCACTGAAACCCTGGCACATGGGTACTTGTCTGAGAGTACTTAGCAAGAGCTTTCTAATGAGTACCAACATAACAGGGTTTTAGATGGTTTTCAAAAATCTTTTGCGTCTGTGTGCTTTGGTGAAAAGTAACCTCAGCATTCGGAGGCTTAAGTAGGACAAATTTTGAATGGCCGAACCATGATGGCTTGCAGTGCCTAAGAAGAAAGACCCATGACAAAAAAGTGTTTGGTGGTGCCATAACATTACGACATACTTATTGACCCATTTGAGTTCAGTATGAATATTCACATTAAATACTGAATTTCATGTTAATTAGAGAGCTAAATACCCATCTGTGTTCAATCCATGTACCGGTGAGAAACACTTGACATAATAGATCTACTAATGGCAGACCCGAGACTGACTGAAGAGTGGTCCCTGTGTAAGAAACCCATTTTTACATCAGAGACCCAGAATGTAAAGAATTTGAGTGGGAGACTGGTGTGGAAAAGCAATGTCCCATGCTGGGAGATCGATACCATAAAATAAGGTATTTGTATGTTGTAAATATGACTGAGTAAACAGTCCAATTATGACACTTTAATTATTTGATACTGGTTCCACGTATTCTGAGTAGTATATGGGACCCATGACATCACCTTGAAAAAGAGACGTATCTCAGTGTGGTATCTTTTTGCCAAAATGATAAAAAGGAATCATTTTGACATTGAATTGAAATCCAAGAAAGACTTGTAGAGTATTGAGGATTATGATATAAGCAATGATGAAATTGAAGAGGGTGATGATGAAGACAATGATGATGATGACTATGACAATTATGAAAATATGACAATGATTATTATGATGATGAAGATATTGACAATGATGATGATGACAATGATAATGATGATGATGATGAGGATGATACACCCTTGAAAATGTCTGGGGTTTATAAGGCCATAGCTACATCTGCAGTGTGAGTTAAGCACATACTTTTTATGTGCATGTGTTTGTATTATATTGTGATTTATGTATTCAAGAAAGATGATTTGAGATCATCTAATAACAGTCACAGGCTATTTTGTTACATAAAATCTTAGCCTTGCTGATATTTGATGGTTTTCTTATATTTTTCCTATAAACCAATTATAAAACCACTGCAAATACTTGGTACATATGTGTACAGTTATATGTGTTATACCCTGTTGTCATAGTGATGAGATTGTTGCCATAGTGACACGATACCAGTCAACAGATGTACAGAATAGCCTAGCAACAGGTCTGGTATCATTGTTGATATTGATGAAACGACCTTGTTTATATGTAGGTGGTTTCATTTCTTTGGAGGAAATATCAGAAGAGTTTCTATGAGAGAGTTTGTATGTAGGGATGCGTTTGTGTTAGTTTTTGGGTTGGGATGGTGTATAATTTGTGAATTAGGTAATTATTTCCCACGTGTTTCACAGTTGATTCTGATCTTCTCTCTGCTGACACGAGTTCCTTTAGGAGCAGAAAGAGTTCTGCAACCTTAGTCTCTAATCATGACAAGTACGTAGACTCAGTCCATTGCACATTTGTAAGATAAACTGTCCATTCTAGGATATAAATATTATATAAATATATATATATGTATACACGTACAGAACATTTTGTAAAAATAGTTGTATCTTCATTATGTACACTCTTTAAGAAAAATAGCCTTTCATCTGTGAAAATCTCATATCTGTGCTTTTACTCAAAGTAAAGTTTACAATCTGATGAAAACGGGCGACTACTATCATGATTATAATGATGACAATGATGATGATGATGATGATGATGATGATGATGATGATGATAGTACGTTTAGTGTTATTATTGGTGGTCACCATTCAAAATGGTGAGAGAATAAGATTAGGCTTTTATCTGCAGACCAGACCTGTTTATATGATGAACTTACTGCTCTAAGCAGCTAGACGGTGATTGCTAATTTATTCCGGCAACTTGATATAGATCAAGATGCTTGAGACCTGTTCTCACTCATATCCCTGAACGATGCTAAGTCCCACACCTAGTCGTTGGCTACTAAGGGAGTGTTGCTGGTCTCACACACAAGCCTGCTTACTTTACTACGAAGCTCCACTTACATCTGCAAAATTAGCAAAATAATTGGAAAATTACATGCTTTTTAGTGACGTTCACAAAGAAGTTATTAGGTAAGAAGTTTGCATATGTGTGAGAACGCCAGCAAGGTTCCCTTGCAGAGACTGGGAGTGACACAGGTTCACACTCAGAGCGACAGATAGAACATACAATAGAATAGTTGACTTAAAAACAGGGGGGAATGTTTGGACTTTATGGATATGTGATCACATCGACTGGTTGTATGTTCAAATACAGTGAGTACGTTTCCACACTTATGAGATGTGAGTTTTCACTTACTGAATGTGTGTCCACACTTGCTGGATAAGCATTTACTCTTACTGAGTATGTGTTCACACTTAATATATGGTCACATCTACTGGTTATGTGTTCACACTTTCTTTGTATATGTTCATTTTTCTTACTGATTATGTGTTTACACTTTCTAGATATGTGTTAACACTTGAGTATGTGATTACACCTACTGGATGTGTTCGTAATCTAGGTGTGTGTTTACAATAACTGGGTGTTTGTTCACAAATGTTTACTCTTACTTGATATGTGTACACAGTCAGAAGATATGTGTTCACACTTACAGGATATGTGTTTACCCATATTGGATATATGTGCACTGCTAGAAGATATGAATTAACACTTATTGGATTTGTATTCACACTTACTGGATATGTGTTTACCCATATTGGATATATGTGCACTGTTAGAAGATATGAATTAACACTTATTGGATTTGTATTCACACTTACTGGATATGTGTTTATCCATATTGGATATATCCATATTGGATATATGTGCACTCTTAGAAGATATGAGTAAACACTTATTGGATTTGGGTTCACAATTAGAGTAAACGGTTTGGTTCATGCTTAGAAGAAATGCATTCATGCTTCCAGTGACAGAGGTGTGTCCACATTTAGGAAATATTAAACTATATTTGTGTCCATGTTGTCAGGAAATATTCTATTTTAAATGCAGGTGCGTGTTCATGCTTCCTCGGTATGTGTTCACATAGATGTGTTCGCAGACAAGAGTAGGGAAGTGTTTGTTATAGAGTATATGACTATCTCACAGTAAATAAACAAATGGCTGTTTCATTTCATAAGAAGACTGTGCACTAATAAAATGGGGAAGGAAGAGATGCCCATCATTGACATTTATATATTATTGAATGAAAGCTTAACCCTAATTTAACCAATACATAATTATGCAAAAATCCTGAAAAATCACCGAAACCCTGGCAAATGGGTACTCATCTGAGAGTACTCAGCGAGAGCTTTCCAATGAGTACCAGCATGACAGAGTTTAGATGGTTTTCAAAGATAATTGCGTTCTTGTGCAATGGGCGAAAGTAGTCGCAGCATTGAAAGGGTTATTACACAGATTTCTCTCACAATCAGATATTTACATACTAAAGCCTTCATGTGGATTCTAATCATATCTGTAAATCATATATCCTTTGAATCAGTTATATGAATACTGTTGAAAACTGTTTTAACTTATGGAGGGATCCAAAAGTTGAATTTTTTTTGTAAGAGTTGTTTAGGTCAAGTAATTTTGGTGCACCCTCTTCTCAAATGGAAAAGTTACAGTCTACTTCTGATATCATAACCGGCACTGTATGGATAGCCAAAAAACTCACAGTAATCTCAGAACCTGACAACAGCTTGTGGGCATGGTCTTAGCCAGGATTTCAAAAATACCTGTCCAAAACAGCAATTTCAAAATTTCTGCATGTCCAGATTTAGCTACTTATTTACTTCAAATCCTTATACCAGCTACAATCAATAGCCTAGTGTGTCATTAAGGGCAATTTACACTTCAGCTATGTCACAGAAGATGGTTTGTAGGAAAATATTTGTTTATTACACCTCAAAAGTCAAAATTAAAAAATCTTCATAAAATTTTTGCCTGTCCAAACAGGTGGTTTTTAGGAAACTACCTGTCCAAAAGACTGGCTAAGTCCCTGCTTGTGGGTACATTAAGTTTATTCTTCAGACACACCCTTAATTTTGAAATCATAGAATGAGCTGAATGGCCTTGTGATCTAAATGTGGACTGTTTTAAAAACATATTATACTTTATTTGCTTGATGGTACTCAAGTTTTTAGGCCACCAAGTGGACAACTTTTGGAAATGGTGGAAATCTAATTTTAATTTTATAATGAGTTGGTCATGACCAAATGAGCTATTTTATCAACTGACATTTAATGTTATCTTCTGTACATTTTTATTAAGATGAATCTTTTGATGATTTTTATTTAGGAATAGTCTCTGCACTTAACCTTTTTAATGATAAGTATCTCCATATTTTTGATTATGAATTTTTATTATGTCAATTTTATCAGAGAAACCATGACCTGTTATTTCTTCTGATTAATTTTTAGGAACAAATGTTTATCTCACTTGTAGAGCTATACTCTCTCATTTATACCAATTTAAGGCAGACAATCAGTGTTTTTCATTTGAGAAGGTATTTCACACTTAATGTCTACTAAAAGAGATAAATCATATAAATTGTACACATTTTACAGAATACTTAATGTATGGCAATTTTGAATTATGGCTGATTTCACTGCGCCTACTGTACTTAACATAAAACCTTTCTTTTTCTGAGCCAATGCCATAGCAATAGTCTAGTGGTTTGTACCACTAATTATCTTATTACTTAATTCTGGCTCCCAATCTCTTAACCCTTGTGCTGCTGATGGCTGATTTGATAAAAAATAATTTGAAAAAAAGTTCAAAAGCGAATGGAACCCTGGCACATAGGTACTCATCTCCTCTGCAAGGGCATTCCAATGAATATCTGCACAACAGGATTTAGATGGTTTCCAAAAATCTTTGCATCCTTATGCTTTGGACAAAAGTAGCCACAGCATTGGAGGGGTTAAGAACAAAACTGATGGCTGATTTTTTAGCTTAATTCTATGTTGTTTAATTTGTGCTAGAACTTTGTATTGACTACATTTTAGATATACAATAAGCTTAATTTCATTAAGACATTTATTTTGTTGAGGTATGGGATTGACTTTAATCCTATCTTTAAATGCACCGATTTTGTTCTAGGTTTGCTGTTGTTGTTATTGTTGGGTGAAATGAGTGGTCGAGATTTTAACAGGGAGCAGCAAGTATTTAAGAGCTCTGAGTGTGAGGTGTGTGTCTAACAGGGAGTGTCCATTATTTCTGTGCTCTGAGTGTGAATTGTGACTTGGTTTGGAGGGACACTCAGATCTATATGCATTTGATTTGTTATTAGTATGAAACCATTATGACAAACCATTAAAGTAACATACATTCTAAAGAATCTGCTGTTGTTGTTTCTACTCTGTACATTTAGGTGATGACATATCTAACACACACACATACATACATATATATATATATTATATATATATATATATTCCTTTAAGAATAAGGAAAATACAGTGGGAATTTATATCTAAACTGGCATACAATCTTTGATGTATTCAAGTCATCTTTTATCTATCAATCTAGCTGTCTAGTTTTCTTTATACACACACGCATATATATATATATTTATATATATACATAGTTACATACACATACATAAATAAGTATACCGGTATGCATGTGTATAGAGAAAACTTGATAAGATGTGCTCGACTACATCAAAGATTATATGCGAGTTTTGAAATAAGTTCACTGTATGTTCCTTATTTCTAGAGGACATCATCTTGCCTTTTAACTCCATATTTTATTTCCATAGTGCTGATGTCACATTTTGTCTATTCTTATTTGTATTAATAGTTCTCATATACTTGTTCAAATCTTGAATTTACCTTACTGAGAAAAATATTTAGATTTGTAGAAATATTGCCCCTAAAACATTGGCTAGTGTTTCTCTTGTTAGTATCTGGGCAGTCTTACTCATAGCTTGGGTATAAAAAGTACATCCATACCTCCTGCAATTCCCTCCAACCTCACATTAAGGTGGAATGAAATAATTAAGGATGGAACTGGTTTCTACGTGCCTTAGGAATAGAAACTTGGAAGGAGGAGGAAATTGCCTTCCCTTTACAAAACTCCAAGGGGTCTTTCAGTTGCAGAAACGCCATAGACAGCTCCTTACAATGCCAAACATTTATAAAGCGCACAGAAAAACCTGCTGATGTGGATCAAGCAGGGACAAGAACGAAATCACAACTAAGGGCCATCTTTCAAGTTGTTTTTAATAAATTACTGTAACTGAAGACAGTATACTGTACATGTAGTCATAAATAGAACTGCCAGAATACATGATGGATAGTAACAAAACAACTAATACCACAAGATAGAGAAAGACAGCAACCCATTAAGCTAAAGTAGATATTATAATACATCATGATGTCAATACGAGTTACAATGCCAGTAATACACTAGTCTATCCATTAGTCGTAAATAACAGGTGAGTTACCTAGGACCACTTGTGAAATCTATCCATTATTTTTATCAGAACCTAACCTTATTGATCATGTCTGTTAACCCTTCCAATGCTGAGGCCACTTTCGTCCAAAGCTAAAAGCGCAAATTTGTTTGAAAAAACATTTGAACCATGTCATGTTGGTATTCATTGAATAGCTCTCACTGAGTACTCTTATATGAGTACCCATGTGCCAGGGTTTTCAATTATTTGTCAGGTTTCTTGCATCATTTTGCATTGGCCAAAGCAGCATAAGGGTAAATAACAGGTATGTTACCTAACCAACAATTGTATATTCCTAATTAAGGTAGTTGAGTAAAGGTATGTAATCTAAACCACACCTGTATCTGCGTACTATAGTCTTAGCCAGTCTGGGCGTCATTTGGACACCAAAACCCTGAAAAATCACCCCTCAGGACATGCCAATTTTTTTTGTGAGGAATTTCTTAAAATGTCAATTTAAATCATATAATCAATATTGTTTTCCCCTCAATACAATTCTCATGACATTATATAAGGATACTTTACCTTATTTTAACCAGTATATACATGTTTATAATTGGAATTTGAGTATATTGTGGTCTACCTTGAAAAAGTGGATGTCCCAAAATTTTACGATTGCTAATTTTGGGCACCCAGTTCCTAAATACTGGCTAAGACATTGCTTTGTACCTATTTTTGTTATTACAGGTATGTATTCTGATCCACACCTGGTCATCCTTAACCTTTCATTCCAATACAAAGTTACCTGAAGCACACCTGTGTTAGGTGTAATTGGGTGAAAAGCATGCTTGTTATGGCCCCACCTTTCCAATCTTAGAATAATACAAAACAGTCGGCTGCCTGTGCCCAACCACGCCCGCGCCCCTATAAATCAGAGGCGACTATATTAATGGCTTGGTAAATGTGATCCACAACTGTATCACATGCGTTTGTTTAACCCTTCCAATGCCGAGGCTACTTTTGTCCAAAGCACAAGGAAGCTATTAAGTTATTTGAAAACCATCTAAACCCTGTCATGTTGGTATTCATTAGATAGTTCTTGTTGAGTACTTTCAAATGAGTACCCATGTGCCAGGGTTTCAATCATTTTTCTGGTTTTTTTTGCATCATTTTGTATTGGCCAAATTAGCCACCAGAAGCATAAGGGTTAAAGTGATGTTTACACAAAGGTTTGGAGACTGGTCACACATGGAAGTCAGGTTGGGGTCATTTCAGTAAAATGCATTGTTACTGAATACATAAAATGTATGGGATATAACTTCTTTCAAAGAATTAGTTATTCCAGCTATTCTCTGCTATTATAATCAAGAATGTGCGCAATCCAGGAAATTCTATTGGAGACAACGTCAAATATGAATTCTCATCATGTTAAACCCCATCCATTTTAATCACATATCACTGGATATACATACATATACATATATATATATATATATATATATATATATATATATATATATATATATATATATATATGTACATATATATATATATATATATATATATATATATACATATATATATATATACATATATATATATATACATATATATATATATATATATATATATATATATATATATATATATATATATATATATATATATATATATATATATATATATATATATATATATATATATGTATATGTTACAGTAAGAGTGTCAAACCAGGGATTTAGTCAAATCCCTAAAACTTTCAGGGAATCTGTCAAATTCTTGTTTCACTCACGGATTTGGTCCCTTAATGTCAAGAGATTTGACTAAATCCTTGATAATAGGAGGGTCAGAATGATGAAATTGATAAACGTTGACTGAGATACTAATTATCATCATCATCAAGCAATAATTTTTGGCTGAGCATTGATTATTCAGCATTACTTTGTACCTCATTACTTTGATAATCAGGAATCATAAGTAGCGCTCAACTAAGCATAAAACAAAGATAATTGTCATTCAACAATCCCTCTGAAAGGTATCCAGTAAACAAGTCAAAAATGAGCCACCTATTTTGAGGGGTTTAGTCATATCCGTAGACATTTAGGGACCGAATCCTTGAGTGAAACAGGAATTTGACAGATTCCCTGAAAGTTTTAGGGATTTGACTAAATCCCTGGTTTGACACTCTACCTGTAACATATATATATATATATATATATATATATATATATATATATATATATATATATATATATATATATATATATATGTATATATTGAAATGTATGATATCAAAAGGTCACATGGCATGGAATGTCAAGAAATAGAAATCACATGGGTAGATTACAATTATCTTAGTTTAATCTAGGAAAAAATAATACACTAACACTTTGTTCTTTCATAGAGCTAAAATACAAAGCTATAACTTAAAGTCACTGGTATAACATAAGTTTCAGTTTACTCCATCTCGACATTTATCAACATTTCACCAATAGTCATTTCTTATTCCATTCATGACTGTAACAACTGAAATGTCGGGACTACTTCAGTAGTATCTGAATAACCAGAGCATATTTTGGAAAATATATGGAAGATCGGAGTTGATCAGAAGCTAAAAGAAAACACTCAATCAAAGCTTTGAGTTTTCAGCAGACTCCAAAGATAGTTTTGAATGTTTCACCAAGCAGAAAACATTTGTAGAGAGTATTTCTTCTAATGAATGTGTTAACTGCCACTACTGTATATGTCAGCTTGATACAGCCATCTTGAAGACATAATAACCCTTAAGCAAATGAAGATATTGCAAATCACATTTCAGTTATTAAAATGAACAGTAACGGAAGTAAATACATGAAATGCGAATGATATAAATGCAACCTTGTTCCAACTGCAACCAGGTGGTCTAACTATTGCATTTCATGATATCAGATATACAGTGCCTAGGCTGTACCTCACTTGGATGATCTAATCATAACTATTGTGTTGCCTTGTTTTCAATGTCAGAAATACAATGCCTAGGATGAGCCTTGTTTGAATCATCTAGACTTCACCTTTTATTTTAAAACCATATGCCTACGTTGTAACACACTTTGTTTATCCCAAGTTTCTTCAGTTGGTTCGAATTTATCTAAACAAACTGATTACAAGACAAATTTAAAGGTGAATGTTATGTAACTTATAAATATCAAAACCTACATGTTTTTGAATATGGAATGCTGAAGTTAAAGAGCTTGAATTATTGATTACAAAACAAATAAAACAATAGACAAATAACCAGCACATGACTCAGAGAAAGGTGTTGGATTAAACAATTACTACAAAGAATTCACTGATAAAGATGCCATTTATATTCAAATGCAACTAAATCATTAAACCACATAAAAACAAATTTTAGTTCTAGATAAAGTTAGAGGTACAAGTAAGAAGAATTATGAAAATCAAAGGTATACATAACACAGCCAAGCAGTTAGAAAGAACTTGCTATAGCTCTCTTTGGATCTCCTGTAAGTTATTTGGTCAGGTCAATGAGTTGCATGTGTACAACAAAAATCTCAGATGACTTATCTTGAGCCAATTCTATTGGAATTTTACGAAGAGGAAATTTCCTGGAAATAGCCAGCCTATTGAAATATGCTCTTTTAAAGTGAATTAAATGATCGAAAATTTTGGGAGAGATTTTCAAATATTTTTTCTATATAAAATCATGTCATTTAACCTCTTAAGAACAAATAAGTTGAACATTGTACATATTGTTTATACCTGAAGTCAATTGATTTCATAAATTCATGTTTTAAATACAAATATCTGATTATGCATAATTGTGCGAAAACTTTGACCTGACCCTTATTTCAATAGACTGTAGATAAGCTTCAACAGGACTAGAATTGCACAAGGTATATAGAACAGACAACCATGAGAACTACAGTGGAATCTGTCCAATTAAAGATATCTATACACTGAACACAAACAGCTATTTATCACTTTTTCCCTCCCCATTTTTAGAATATCTGTACATAGGACAACTGCACACATAACTCCTTTTATTGGACTTCCCTTTGAGAGTTTAAAGGAAGCAGAATTGATACAATGGGCAAGCACAGTAATTGCACTGGATGTTTGCTCACCTAAGGTCCAGTGAGAAACAAACTCACTGATTGGCCAGCACATGGTCACATGACTACAGCAACCAGTGAAATAAAAGGATGGGTGTATGGCCAAAATCAAGAGAGATAAGAAAGCATTGATTTGACATTTAGGTTTTGGAACTTGCTACCCTTCCAATAAGTGAATGGAAATAAATCGCCAAACACATCTAAATTATTTGTCCAATTAACTAGGGAAGAATTTCTAGATCAGCAGGGTTTGATATGTTGTGTATCAATGCACCCTATAATAAGATTAAACAGACCTCTAAGTTTGGATATAACTTAATATTGAATAGTGTTGCTACCAGCCAATAGATGGCAGCACTGAACATACTATCCCATAGGTGGCGACACAGCATGTAGTAGAGCGAACATCCTAGTATTTACAATGCAGTCTTAATGTAGCGAAAGCACATAAAACACAGATATTATTCAATATTGAACAGTCTTCTCACTTCTCAAATTGTAAGCTTGGTAGTTTTATCTAATAAGGAAGAGGTTCCAAATGAGTCATTTACTCAGCAACCATTTGTATCAAAGGCTTTCACTAATGGTCTTCATATACACATATATCATTGGTAACACTATCATCACAACATGTAAAAGGTATTACAAGTACACACATTTAATCCACTGTTTTACTTCATTAGCTATTTTACCTAGCTATCATAACCCATTTCATGCACAAACCAACCATGTGATGTGACAAATTGACAATTTTTTCACAAAAAAGAAAATACTTAACAAATACATAAAGGAAGATAGTCCTCTGTTCCATTTCAATTCAAATATTACTGAAGATTTGCTATGGTTTTAATAAAATATGCCATATTAATCATCTCCATACACTGAACAAATGGTAAATGTAAATATTTTAGCATTTTGAGATTTCGCTGTAGATTGATCACATGCTTACAACGGGAAGTTTATGATTTCTGTGGGTGTCACACATAGAGAGGTTTCAAGGTACTTGCACTAATATCAGATCCTCAGATACTGCAGGATCTCTGGGAATGAATTGGGTAGAAAAGCACTGGGAATTGAATCATTAGTGGCAATCTGATAGCCAAGCTGTCATCCAAACCACACAGAATTACAGCCACGGAAGTAACATATTAATCCCAAGAATAGCATATTCACCGCAAGAAAAATAACTATAGGTTGACCGCAGGAGTAATATTCAAAATAAAGATCATTTGAAAATTGACAGGCATATGAAGGAAAAGTGTAGAACAAAATGTGGTCAAGTTTTCTTGGATTTTTTTACAGGAAATACTGCTTTAATCCCAACTACTCTCCATGAGTATCCAGGTATCCTTAAAGATTTTTCAGGGGAGCTTAGAGCATGAATCGGTTTAACAAGCATCTCTTGTATAAACATAACATAACATAACTAGCAATCGATCTGCATCTCGGCAAATAGGCAACAACCTCAATACAACTACCTTTTACAGAATTTCCCTATATAACAATCTGTGGTTATAAATATATTACCAAATATTATTAAGCTATCTGGGCAGCTAAAAGACTAGAAAAATAGGCTAATGATGAAGAGATTATAAAACAAAACTCTATACGATTCTACCTAGGATTGAACCCCATTATTTACTTGTTTACGATGACATGGTCTATTAACATCTACTTCTTATACACTGTGTTGCAATTATACTAGGCTTGTAAACTCTGTTGAGAAATAATTATTACATTCACTGCCAACCAGTGTAACATACAGAGAGTGACAATATTATTTTTTTTATCATTAAGATCACAACCATATATAATCATATTAAATACGCCACTTTTTTATGCGCCCACAAAGTAGACATGTAAAAGTGCATTATAACTACCACTGAACTCTATCAGTTAGTACTTAATACAAAAAGGACCAATGATAGGTCTATAGTTATCTTGGTCTGGACAGTGCCTATTATGTTAAGATGGATTTCCGTCGCAGTGATAAAAGATCACTTGACGCAAGCAAAAGTACTTAGCCGGTAAACTCCTTACCTAAGAAACAGCATTGCTTTTCATGTTAATCATTCTAGGTCTTCCTACAACAGCCAAGGTTTAATGAGGCTTTGTGCTGAAGCATGTGATTCTAAGCCAATCATGCATTGAACACCCAGCCTTTGACAACTTTTGTAATGTCGCAAAAACAAAATACAATTGGAGATTATTTCTGGGAAAGATTTGTCTGAAAGACAACCAAACCATCAACGACATTTTCATTTGAGTTTGATACCATGGGTTCCTTAAGCAAGAGTGGCTTACAAACCATTGAACAATATATGTATTGCTTCCCTGTTTCCATACTCCATATGTACATGCAATATCTGCGGCCAGTATAAACGTATGCACAGTGAAGATAGGTAGTCAATAATTCTGGGGGTCTTAGACTATGATCTGCATGTGCTACCTGATATATACATAGATATGTTCTCACATATTTACTACTGTCCAATGCACTTATGTAGTGGAATATCTTTTCACAATAGAAATTTCTACATGTACTTTGAGATGTTATCATTTCAATTGATTGTATTAGTAGTAGTTATACAGTATTGCAACTTGGCATACAAGAAACCTATCAGATCAGGTTGCTCCATGTATACAGTAAGCTCTGGTTAACCTTCAATCTGTGGCAATGATCTTACTGACAGTCCAGCAACTCTAGCTACAGTGGTACTCTGCTTCATCACTGAGGTTAGGAATTGAGCAGGGACCCAAACTTTGACAATTGGCAACAAGATATTCTGAGGTGCTGAGATACCATATGTATAATACACAGAAAGGCTGTAGTGCCAGATTCAGAATGAGATCAAGTAGCTTGTGGGAAATAACAGTCGATAACAAAGACGAGATAAGTGATACACCCCCTCTTCCATTTTCTCATCAGTCACGTGACATCATCCATTCTTCAGCCAATCGTATCTCGTTCTAGCGTCATGTAGGAATACCATCCATCCAAAACACATCCAATACCATTTCAGCCTTTAGTCATGTGACCGGACATCCAATCTCAACCAATAGCAGCCCATCATGGAGTCACATGACAGTTTTCATAAAATCCTTTTTTTTTTTGAACTCATCAGCCAATAGCAGCTTGCCTGATTCCCATGTGACCTCGCTGCCATCAATTATGCCACACTTTGTTTACACATAGTAAAGAGTGCAATAAGATTAAATACTGTGAGATATTGAATGTTGTTACATCTTTTCTGCAATTTTTCTCTACAGCAATAATTATTTACATCTATTATTTCTTACAGATAGACAATGCACCATTTCTAAAGTATTCCCATTATATGGAAAAGAACAAAACAACACACTTTTGGCATAACACATAATTGGCATAGTATGCCTTATGACTGAGAGCTGTCAATCATGCACCAGGCAAGCTGTGATTGGCTGTTGTACAGCACTCTATGTACATATCATTAAGTCTAGTCTGCAAGTCCATTATAGAAAAGCACTGGGGTTGGCTCTGGGGTCCTTCTGGTTACGATACCTCAGCGCTAGCCACACGCCTATTATCTGAAACATCAAACAAAACATTCTTAGTGAAAATGCTCAATGAATTGAGTTAAAGCAAGCAGCTCCATACACGTTCTTCTTACCTGTTAAAGTGGGAATTAACTTTGGACAGTATTCCCCTAGTAAAACTAGAACAGTCTGTACTTAAAGTCTCAATTAAGAGTGAAGACAAAATGGAGAAAAAGCGATGGTTAAAGATGAAGTCATGAGCGAGAGTAGATTTGAAATATACACAGCTTTTCATGCATGCTGCAAGTATGTACACACTTTTGTAATAATATGTCTAGACTTTTAATCAAAATAAAGGATAACTGTGAAAAACAAGTATATTGAATCCACAAAATAATTATAAGGCTACTCTACCCTAGAAACAACATATATATTAAGCAACTGAATGGCTGAAAAACGTGTTATTTTTTCTAGTAAAAACAATTTGGATGCACCTATGTAACCATGCAAGAGTTGCCAACTAAGAGATTGATGTATGTAAATGACAAAAATGTTTTTTAGATTAGTTTTTCTTAACTCATTCAACTACCAATCAGCAAAAAGGGTGTGTTATCTAAATAAAATTCTGAATTTAGCATTCTTTGGAAATGCTTATCAAATAATGCTTATCAGAATGTCAAGACACTTAGGTTTTTTTTGATAATTGCTTAATTTCAAATAAGTATTCAAATAAATACATTCAGCGATATCAAATTCTCTTAAAACAGTGATAGGATTGAAACTTTTTAAATCATTCCTGTACAAGACAAGGAATATTCACAATGATAACCAATAACTAGCTGCTCCATGGATGGTTCAACATGCACCGATACTTTTATCATTAACACTATTCATCAAGCTCTGGACATAGACAGCATAAGCTTCAAAGTGATAGAATCTTAACTGCTGTTTAATTTGAAGACTCCTTTTTCATGCATGGGACTTAAAGCTATTTTACATAAACCAACCAAAAATGCAGCAGGCCCAAAGAATTGTTTTTAAGAAGGAAAAATATTTGTATTTTTTTTAGTTTGCACAATGATGAAAACAGGTCTTTCAATATTTCAATTCTCGTGCTGTTAAAGAGATATGTTTGAGATTTTTCTGACATTGTGAGTTTTGACCCCACTTCACACAGACTTCCTAGATATAGGACGATGAAGCTCATTTCAAACATCAAAATTCAAACTGAAACAAGTCTGACCATGATCCATATTAGCAACTAAGCCTCCAAGTTTCGGGTCAAATTCAATGCTGTGATTCTATAAATGAATGGTTTAATTGCTTGCTAAGTTCAGGCTAGAAATTTCACATGTAAGAACAATTCTAAGACAAAGTAAATAAGGCCAGAAATGATTGTGAGAGACTCAACATTGGAACTAAATGCTGTGGGACTAATGGCTGCTTTTCAATCAGTTTGCTACAATAGCTTTTCAGATATCCGTGATTGTATTTTTTTTTTCTTCTAAATAGATTATAGCATTTGCAATTAAACTGTACAAAGAAAATTTTCTCAGAAAGGTTTAATCATAGGCAAAAAGTGATAGATTTCAAAATTTGTTACCGTTGAAAAAGAGTAATTGGTCTTTCTGATATTTATTTTACATATGAAATAACATGTATGAAATGAACACTACATTAGGCATCTGAAAGATATTACATAAAATGCTAATTCAGAAGCAATTATTCAAGTGTCATCACCCAAATAGACTTTAGATTGTCCCATCCTTAAAATAGGTCTCTCAAATTCATTTTCTTTGTGTTGATCAAAGCAGCATGCAACCGCAAATTAGGGCTAGTAAATTATAACCTAGTGTTATTACTAAATCGTAATCAAAACATTCTCCATAGGTTTCCAGCACTACTCTGGTCTGGAGATCCTGACAATTTGAATAAAACCATTCTTGCATTTTGGACAAACAGGGCATTACATACAATTGGTTGCAATCCTCAAAAAATAAATGTTGGAAGCTTTAAAATAAAATAATATTAGGAAAAAGAAATCGAAAAATTAATTGATGAAAAGAAAAAAATAAAGCATTCTATAAGGAATGGATTATATATCATCACATAAAGAAAGCATACCAATATGAAGCATCCACTAGGTTATAAACTCTAAATGTCAGAAGTAGTTATAGTGAGTTGTATAAAGTATGAAGTAATGATTCATACGACAGTTAGAAAGTGATATGAGTCCCAGCTTGACTAGAATTAGTTTGCTAACATATCATTTTTATCATGCTGCTGTTAAGACCTACATATGCCAGAGGACAGAAAAGGCTCAAAATGCCCAATGCCAGTTCCATGCATGTAGTATGCCTCTTAGCTGGGCATACAACAGATTGCAAGTTTGGCCCATGGTCGAGCTATTCATGCTTTAAAAGTTTAAGAAAGGTGTTGTCTTGCACTTCAACTATTAAGACAAAATCTTCAAAATCAAGCATGTATTTGTTGAAAATTCGCAGGAAAAGTTGATGATTTGCTTCTGAATGTTCTTCTTTGTATATTTTCCATAACTTTTCATTTGGAGTATACGGCCAAAATAAAGGTCGGCAATTTTTGACTGCCATATGCATGAATATTTAATAAGTGATTGACAGAAGGAGATTTCATCATTTATGCATACACAAGGCTTAACATTGATACCAAGAATGTGCTTCAAACTTTAATTAGGACATACAGTTTTTGACCCCTGAGAATGCTTGAAGGATACATATAGTTATGCATGCTAGTGATTTCAAGCCTATTCCCTCCATACTACATGCTGTTCCTGACCTAAGGTAGTAGAGAGCAGAAACAGCTCCTTCACAGGCAGCTAAACTAGTATCCAGAGTGAGAAGATACATGCAGGCCATATTTAGACAATCAATCAATCAATCAATATATAAATATATATATATATACACACACATATATATATATATATATATATATATATATATATATATATATATATATATATATATATATATATATATATATATATATATATATATATAGGCTTTTATCAGTATATTACAAGCGAGATGGAGAAAGTAACATTTCTAAGATGTTGTCATGGTAACTATGATAGGAGGGCCATCACCAAGGAGGGAGGAGAATGAGGAGGAGGTAGAGGAGTCATAATGCCACCCGCCAGCCAGCTGCCAAAGAGAAGGGACCAAATTCAACGTTTACCTAGGTCAACCTCATTCACATTATAAGAAAGCACTTGGATTAGCACGAGGGTCTTTCTGGTTGCGGAAACGTACAGTGACCCACACACCAAATATCTGAAAACAATACAAGGATGGGGACGAGCATTAGTGGAGGACACACTCTCTGTCGCTTTCCGGAGGGGGAAATGACCGTTCTATCTATAATAATGATGTCACAGGAGAAAAATAAACATATCAAATATACTGCTTCTTTTTTGTGTATATTTTCTAAATTTGAAAATTTCTAAATTTTTGGATATTTTAAGAATGCCCTTTATTTCAAATAATATCTACTTCACCCTTGACCCTATTATACCAATCCACTTGTTTTAATCCATTCATGCCTGTAATGGCCAAAATGCCTACCGATTTTGGTAATAATTTTATCACAAAATGATTAGTTAAAACATTTGAAGGAGAAATATTCACCAGAGTTTAACCTTACATACAAGTCTTCACAAAAAGGTCTATGAATTTATGCATCAACACCAGATTGTTTTCCACAGTAGGCTAGATTATGACAACACTTTTCACAAGTAGCCCTATAAGTATGAATGGATTAAAAGAACATTTCCTATCAAAAACATTGGAGATCCTCTCATTTAAGACATACTAATTTCTTGAGTGGCATTACTATTCATATGTGAAGGATAGGACCAAAATAATATACATGGTATATAAATTCTAAGTATATATATATATATATATATATATATATATATATATATATATATATATATATATATATATATATATATATATATATATATATATATATATATATATATTTATATATATATACAAATATATATATGTATATCAAAAGTAAAATTATAAACATAAAACACAGGAATATCATTCCTTATCACACATTATGTGTTATCAAGTTAGTAGCTGGCCAAATACCCACCCCCCCCCCCCCCAAAAAAAAAAAGAGATATTTACATAACGATGGCTATCTGATATCAAAAATTAAAATATGGAAAAGGATATTGTGATATGTTTTCATCCACATGCAACCCATGGTACACTGACCTCAAAAATTACAAAACACTTCATCTGTAACAAACAGTCCTAGTAAACAACATAATATTCTATAAATATTTTTTGTATTTCTTAATGTCTTGATATTCCCCTAATTCTCAAACAAAAGAAATTACCATTGTCTCATAAAGTTTCAATTTTAATGTTTTTGTGATGCAAAGGTAAACCAAGTCAGCACAAATGCCACAATATTTACCAATAAATTAATATATCAACCAAAAACAAACAATCCTTTACATGTAACAGTATTTATAATTTTTCATTAGTTTTGTGAAATTCGTGAAGTAGTCTGAAGTTTAAGAACAAAAGCAATTGTTTGGATGTTTCATAAGGGATAGAAGTCAGTAATAGATGTTAATAAGACACTGTAAATCGGGTTCATTTGCATATACACTTGTTAAGAGATGAAGTCTACTAATTGGCAACTGAGAGGCATATCAACATCAGTGACACTTTCTTTGGTTCAGGAGATCCATTTTATACAAATCATTTATCTATTTATTTTTTCTTATGGCTAGGGAAATGGCAAAATGAGATTCACACAATTTTCCTATGAACCTTTAATAAGAAACAGTCACACAGCATATTCTATTTGATTTACAGTTTGCAAGAGAGGATGAGCAGTGTTGTTAGCATGCCTGTATTTGAACCATGAGGGGCAGGGAGGGACTTGGCCAGGATTTACAATTTGGGTGCCCAAAATTAATCAGAAAATATAATCAGATAAGTACAAATAACATGTATTTACTTATTCAGAAAAGATATTCTATCCTACTGTCATGCCATGGATATGGAATCAAATTTAGGGGAATATATTCAATTCTTTATTTAAATGACATCTATGGACATTCCACACAATAAAGGTGATGTGTGATTTTTGAGGATTAGGGTGTCCAGATAGTGCCCAGATGCCCTGCTGGCTAAGAACTTTGGGACAGACAGAGCAGGATGGAAAAACATTCATAATAGAAAAGCCACTCCGCTGAGCGAGTGAGAAGACTGAAAGGAGAAATGAGAAGTCTGTTGGATTGCTTCAAGCTTTCCATATTACACCTATTCTAGTTAACCCTTATGCTGCTGGTAGCTAATTTGACCAATACAAAATAAGGCAAAAAATCTGCAAAATCACTGAAACACTGGCATATAGGTACTCATCTGAGAGTACTCAGCGAGAGCTATCTAATGAATACCAACACGACCGGTTTTTGATGTTTTTCAAAAATCTTTGCATTCTTTTGCTTTGGAGGAAAGTAGCTTCAGCATTGGAAGGGCTAATGAGGGTTATTTCACAAATTAGATAATTAACAAAAGCAGAACTAAAGTAACTCAACTACTTTAATTAACAATAAACACGTAATTAATAGCCAAGAGGCAACTGACTTAGTACTTAACCCATTTCCAAATGGAGCGCACAGAAGGTCTGACAACTTTGATTGTACCAGGCCTCAAAGCTAACTGAAAACGGTACTGGCCCCGTAGAAACAGTAGCGCCGAGGAGCTACTGGTCCAGCAAAAAAAATACTGGTCCTACAAGTTTTTCTTTAACATAAAAAGAAAAAACATTTCATAAAAATCACAGACAACATTTATTTTTATTTATCTTATCTTCATTTATTTCAAAAATATTTGGGATATTCTTGATAGAGGGGAAACTTGTTAATAAGAATGTCCCCAAATGTTTACTGGACCTGTAGGACCAGTTAAAGTCTTTTTTAACTGGCCAGAAGCCGTTTTTGGGAATTTTAACTGACCTGGGGCCATAGGACCAATGTTAGCGTTGAGCCCTGTGTACCTCATCAAATAGAGTAATATTTGAAAAATATTTGATGTGGGAGTGTCTAACTCAACAGGAAGAACAACTCAACGCCAAATATCTTTTATCAAATATTGGCTATGCTATCAAGATACTCTAATATGTGTCAGGCAAAATGTCTGCTCCAGAGGTGAATGGGTTTATACAGACCTTTAGTTCAATGATGACAGGTTTCAAGAAAGGAAGTTCAATTTGAACTTCAAATTTTAAATTACCAGTAGGGACAGTTTCACACAGCTACCCCAGGTAAAGAATATCTTAGGAACCAAAAAGCCAACTTTACACATATGAAACTAATTTTTTGAAATCCTTTATTTTTTTTCAATTCTATGAGATAACCAGAAAATAGAAGAAAATGCACCTCAAAACTAATCTCAAATCTTTTCTGATGTGCAGTTATACCAATTCACTGGTAATTTTCTCACATGCCTTGAACCATTGAAATAGTGAGATAGTGAGCAGTTGAAACAAAATGCTCTAATCACCTGGCCTGTTTATTTACAAATGAAAATATAAATGATGTAATGTGCATGTATAGGATTGGTCAATTTAAACTTACCCTACTAGTGGCTAATTTGGCCAATACAAAATGATGAAAAAAATCTGAAAATGACTGAAACCCTGGCATATGGGTACTCATCTGAGAGTTCTCAGCAAGAGCTATCCAATGAATACCAACATGACAGGATTTAGATGGTTTTCAAAGATCTTTGCATCCTTGTGCTTTGAAAGAAAGTAGCCTCAACATTGGCAGGGTTACTATCTTTACCAGCGGTAGCCAAGAGAGCTTTGTGGCAGAAACTGTCCCTAGGATATTTTATCTGGTTTGCTCGTAGGCTCGAGCTGGTAGTAGTAGTAGTAGTAGTAGTAGATAGCTCCACAGGGAAGGTGTGAGAGTGTAAGACAGAGTAGAAAAATGAGAGGAGGAGATCCATTAGTCAGCTTTACCAAGGCAGGGAAAGAGGCAGCAAGAGTAGCTAGGGCAGCAGCAGCAGCACGCCAACACCACCACCACCACCACTATACGATAATACCCCACACCACCACCACACACCGGCGCAGCAGCACCTCACACAGCACCATGGACATCACACCACCACACAACACTGCACCACACAATGCAGCAAAACAGTGTTGCACTTCAAACCACACCTACTTCACCATATTGCACAACTTCAGATCACACTGATACACTGCAAGGCACCGCACCACACCATGTCAAGCCACAACACAACAAAGAGCCTGCCACACCAGTCGGGGTGGAGATATGATTTTTGTAAGAGAGGGGTGGGGGGGTGATTTAAATGAACATTATTTCCCCCATCTCACTAGTTAAATCAATTTTTAGGATAACAATATCTTTTTCAAGAAAATGGAAATGTTTAATTGTTTCACTGATAGGCTAAGGTTGTTGGGAGAGAAGTAATTGGTATTTGCACTTATGGCATCCTAATGAAGTTCCCATATTTTCACAACTTGATTGGGCCCCGAATATAAACATAGCGACGACAGAAACTTGTGGAAGTCAATCTCATTTAAAAGGAATAACCTTAGCAAACCATACGTGTTCCTTATAAATCCTCCAGAACTTTCATTTCAGATGATGGGTGGCTTAATGGGACAAACTTGACCTCTTTTTTCTTAGCTATCCAGCTCACTCGGGCTTCTGGTGCAGAAGGGTGGTGTGGGGTACCAAGCAGGGAATACTTCCAGGATGTGTCACCAGGTGGCAACACAACTTTACACCAGATGGCAGCACAACTTGCCACCAGGTGGCAGCACATCTCGCCACTAGATGGCAGCACATCTTGCCATTAGATGACAGCAAATATTGCAACCAGGTGGCAGCAAATTATGCCACCAGGTGGCAGCAAATCATGCCACTACATGGCAGCAAATCACGCCACCAGGTGGCAGCAAATCATGCCACCAGGTGGCAGCAAATTATGCCACCAGGTGGCAGCAAATCATGCCACCAGGTGGCAGCACATCTAGGAAGCTCCCCAAGTTCACTAGGAGACCATGCCCTCTTTCCAACCTACCTCTGTAAAGCTAAAGAACAGGCCTATTCCACCAGTTATCTTCAGTGCTTTATCTATCTTTGTGTGAAGCAGGGTCCAGCAGTCTGAGCACGGAGAGTCTGTCTGCAGCCCGGCTGTGATGTTCCCCGAACAGATGGGGTTTGACTGTGCATTCATACAACATGATAGCTGCAAAGAGAGGCAAGGTAAAGCATGTTGAACAGTTAACACAGGGGTTTTGTTCCAAGGAGCCAAAGTGAATCTTCAAAAGCTATGTAAAAGCATTGTGTAAAGGAAAACAAGTACATCTTTGGGCTCCCTGCAGAAATTTGAAGGAGACGAAGGTGTATTTATGGGAATCTTTAGGAGTAAATTAGGACAGGCAGTTTCCTGAAAACATCCGTTTTAGACAGGCAGAAATTTCTAAACCATTTATACATTACAGGGCTCGACGCTAAGGGTGAACCTATGGCCCCAGGCCAGTAGAAATTCCCCAAAACAGCTTCGGGCCAGTAAAAGAAGTCCTCAACTGGTCCTACAGGCCCAGTAAACATTTGGAGACATTCTTGTTAAAAAGTTTCCCCTCGAGAATGTCCCCAAATGTTTTTGAAATAAATGAAGATAAAATCTACAAAGATAAATGTTGTGGTGAATTTTATGCAATGTTCTTCCTTGTTATGTTAAAGAAAAAATGTAGGACTAGTAAAGATTTTGCAGGACCAGCAGATGCTCGGTGTTACTGGTCCTACAGGGCCAGTGTCATTTTGAGTTAGCGTTGAGGCCTGCATTATACAATTCATAATTTTTTTTTACTAATGACCATACCTTTTTCTAACAAATCATCTTCTAAAACATGGCTGAAGTGTAAATTTGCTTTTTTGACATAAAGGGCTATTAAATGTAGTTGGTATAAGGGTTTGAAGTGGAGTAGCTAAATATCGATGTCAGAGCAGAAAATTTGTGAATGATTTTTGAAATCATGACTTGGCCTTGGTTCAAATCATGACAAGTTAGTCAAACAATAATAACTGTTAACGGACCTTTCACAAAGGCAATAAGCCTATCAACGAGCCAGTTCAATTTCTTTCTTATTACACCAGCTTGTCTCACACTCAGGAGCAGGGACTTAGTCAGGATTTAGAAACTGGGTGCCCAAAATTAGCACTTGTTAGATTTTGGGGCGTCCAGAGGGAACACAATATTCTCATATTTCAACCATATACTGTATGTATAAATTAATCAAAATAAGGCATGAAATCCTTATACAATCTCATGGGAATTACATGGAGATGACAAAAATCAATTACATGCTTTAGATTGACATCTTAAGAAATTTCTCACAAAATTATTTCGCTGTCCAGAGGGGTGATTTTTAAGGGTTTGGGTGTCCAAAATCGCACCCAGACACCCTGCTGGCTAAGACCATGCTCTGGAGCCATTTTTTGGCATGCAGAATGAATTCTAATCACTACTGTAAAGTGTGCATAGCCCTGTTATGTACAACAGAAAAAGATCATGGTCCACTGATGGGCTGAGGAACCCACCATGGTAGACGATAACCTATTCGAATACTAAATGCTAGGAGCCTGTGCGCAAACCCTACCGTTTGACATGACGGATGTCCCATAGGATCAGTTATAGGTAACATCTGGTTATCAAAGCCGCAGCAATTAAATGTTTCTTGTGTTTTTTCCTTAATCCAAGTATTGGCTGATTTCCATGCCTCTTGGGTGATAGTTCTTTGTTGTTGGGTGGTGATGGCGAGACAAGCACAGGCCACGGCAAACTGGATCAGGAAGAGCAGGAACAGGATGATCATGTACTGCAATAGTGTTAAGGAAATATACCAAAAACTGCCCAGCTGAGCTGAGCTTAATATATTTTAATGAATTTGATCATATAAATACTTAAAGTGATTGTTAAAATAACAATAACTATAAAATTACTAAAATATTCATAAAGATAACTAATGAAAATAACAATAACTATAAAATCACAATAAGATGACAGAAATGTTTATCCAATGATGATCATTATAATAACAATAATAATAATAATAATAATAATAATAATAATAATAATAATAATAATGATAATAAAACAAAGATAATAATAATAACATTAATAATAAAATATAATAATAATAATAATAATAATGATAATAAAACATTTAGATAATAATAATAACATTAATAATAATAATAATAATAATAATAATAATAATAATAATAATAATAATAACAATGATAATAATACTACTAATAACAATATTAATAATGAAAATAATAATAATAATAATAATAATAATAATAATAATAATAATAATAATAATAATAATAATAATAATAACAAAACTAAATCAAGAGCTCTCCAGCACCTAGAGATGGGAGGAATTGTGAGATGCCTGTGGTGCCGTGTATAAAAGGATACAAAGAAGAGGAGGACTTGGTGATGTTTGACGGCTCCGATGAGCCCGATGAGGGAGATGAGGAGTAGGAATACGCCGCACGCTATTATCCCGCCGACTATGGACAGACTGGTGACGATGGCCACAGCCTTGGCATACGCTGCCACACCAATCAGGATAAATGAAACAAGCTGAAAAACACAAAACAGAATAATATAACATAAGCCAACATTTGGGAACATTCTTTACACTAGCTGAAAAAACTATATTTACTAGTGCTGGATTCACTACTAAAAGGAAAACAGCTCATGAGCTCACCAGCAATGTGACTCACAAGCTAAGAGCCTTACTGACACATTTTTCTGGGTTTTATTGAATATTTCTAGAGTGGCAAAAAGCTGGCAATATGCTGCTTTGTTCAGCCTGGTTGTAGTTGGTCTGACCATGAAGATAGAAATTTTGCTAACGTTAGGGCAATGAATGAATTGAATTTATAGAATATTACTGGATATTCCAACTATCCCTGCAGACCCGATATTGGCCGATAAAATAAAAGACAAGCGATTCTGATTGAACATTTCTGCAAATTATTTTCTTATAAAAGCTTCTATCAATATTATCACCGAACTAGCCATAGTACAGGCATAAATGGGTTAATATTACCTATATTCCAATTAAGAAGGCTACAAGTAACAACGATAATCACAGTATTAACCTACACTCTAGTACTGGCTGGCAACCAGCTCCGTCCCTAGATATATATATAATTGGAGTTGCAATACTGATGGCTATTACTAGCAAGAAGAGGATGGGGGTTTTCAGTAATCGCTACATTTTGTTTACTGACATCTTGATCTATGAGTATGGATATCATAATTATGTATCTGAGCAGATTTTAATAAATAGTAATTGTAGTTCAGGTTCTCTCCAGTACCTAGTGCTCTTAGACCATCAGGCTCAAAGCCTCAGCATATAATCAATTAACCCATTTAAAACCAGTCAGCTTAATAAGCAACCTCGCACTTACAGGTAACCAAGCAGGGGTTGAAATATAAATTAGGGCAACTGGATTACCATTAGGGATGGGGACCGGAAACCGGGAACCGGTTCAAACCAGCCTGAGCATTGCGGTTAACCAGTCAAAGACTGGACCTCCCTCTAAACGGTTCGGTTTTCTATGCATGCTCAGGGTTCCTGGAGGCGTAATATAACTGTCAGCACCCACCTCCTCGCTGGCCTCACAATGTCTGCCAAGCGCGACGATCAAACAGCCATTTCAAAATCTCTCAAGTCTGGTACCCTGCCCACTTTCACTATGCTCAGAAGCCTGAGCATAGAGAAAGTGCCCAGGGAGCTAGTATATAGGAACTTTCAAGAACTTTCCAGTTCAGGCAAGTTCAGCCACGCATTCCATTGCGTAGTTTCGTATCCAAGAAATGTCATTAATAAACCGTTTAGGAAACTGTGATAAAACCGAACCGTAGAAGCAAAACCGAGAACCGAACTCACTAAAATATAAACCTACACTGTTGGTTGTCTCAAGAATTCCCCTTGATATTGCCATCTGCCATCTATGACACTTTCCAAATTATAAACCAAAGAACTAACTATTACTTGAAGCAGAATATTTGAAGGAAAAAGGGGATGGGGTGTTGGTTTGGTTCATATGAACATTTCTCATTTAAATGCTTATCAAAAGATTCTTTCATAAGGAAGAAATCACCAAAAAAGTCTAGCCTTTTTGGGGTGCTACACTACAGGCATGAATGAAGTAATAGGATATGCACCAAAGCAGGTGAATGTGTAGGATTGACTAGTAGTACATACATCAAACAATATTGCCAACCTGTTGACTGTTAGACCTGTTTTTTCTCTACGGTCTTGAGAGCTTCACCATGGCAGTTGCAGTGGAAAGCAAAATCCCTGACTACTGCCTGACAGGAAGTTAACACATTCATGCCCACATCACTCAGTGTCACACTTCTTGTTAAAATATCTTTAAGACCAGAGCAGTTTTTTCTGGATGTATAAATATGAAGGGAAAGTTATTTTCAAAAGTAGCATAGGTCCAGGCAACAGATGTCATGGATATCTCCAAGCATGAATAGGTTAACACATTAAGCCCTAGAACTTCCTGAAGCTGACACTAGAAAATAAGTAGGAAATCAAACTTGACATGAATTTGCAAAATATCTAAATTAAAGCTACATTTTGATTTTTGATGAACGTTTTTCATCAGAAATTTTCCAAAATGAAATTAAGTCTAGAAACTATCACCTTAGGGCGGCCTGTGGCTGCAGCAGGGATGAATGGGTTGATAACCTGGCATGACAGGTAGCTGGCTAAAGTGAGTCAATTACCGGCCTCAAAGAGATGCCACGACCAGAGAAATAGCACTTTAAGCAAAACTTGCTGACGTCAGCAATATTAGCCCGTTCATACTTTCGTACCGACCTGAGAAATGGCACTCTAAGCAAACTTGCTGACGTCAGCAATATTAACCCTTTCACACTGAATATACATATTAGTGAGAAACATCAAGACCTAGAAATAAAACTTGCTGACGTCAGCAATATTAACCCGTTCATAATTTCGTACTGAGAAATAGCACTTAGAGCAAAAACTCGCTGACGTCAGCAATATTAACCATTTCACACTGAATATACATATTAGTGAGAACCATCAAGATCTAGAAATGTTAGATGCTTGGCAGAATTAATTATTAATTCCAAATGAAAAACATTTCAAGACCTTAATGTTGACTTTGGTGTCTAACTGTCTATTCAAGCAGGTTGCCTCAATATTCCCCAGGCCAAATTTTTTAACTGCCCATATGCGCTCCATGTGCCATGTGGAGCAGGTCACGTCACACACTGATGCCCGTCTACGACTAAGAAGCGCTCGAAAAAATAGCGAAGTCCCATCTCCTAGGAAACCTGACTTCCAAAAATGGCCCTGTCAGGCTAACTTGAGTTTGTTTCAGGTAATCCCATTCGACTACCTAAGTCCTTGGGAAGTTCCCCACTAAAACGCTGCAATATGGTAGCCTAAATTGCTGGCGGGACTACCTAATTTTGGGTTCAGGTAGCCCGGCCAGACTACCTGGTCCTTCTCATCATTTTGGAAAGCATCATAGGTCTAAACAACCTTTATCAAGATCTGCCTGACACCCCAACCTCAATGTTTTACCTTCCTTCCTTCTAAAATGAATATTTGCAAAATTCAAGGCCACCTTAAGAGTTGGAAATGGTTAACAGAGTGAATGAACACCTTGGACGGTACTTTCCCAGAAAAATTGGGGGTTATATGGTGGTTGCCAAAGCAACACAGCAATTGAGAGTCAGAGTGACATTCACTAATTGCATAAACCGAGGCTAAGTCAAACATGTGGGTAGAAGTCCAGGCGCAATTCCATATGCTCCCGGGCCCCTGGGAAAGTCGAACCCTGAAGGTTGAACTTAGTAGAGGCAGTATATTTGATGCGTTTCTTATTTTTGGATTGGCGGGGAAACCTGGTTTGCAGGCTGGGCTACCAGATATTGAGCCCAACTTGCCCTGCTGGAATATCTGATATTTTTAGTGGCTGTCGAGCCCTCCAGCTAAGTGCGATCTTAAAGTTATGCTTACAAAGTGTATTTTGTATCATTGTTGCCCCTGTTGCACTTATAGCACCAAGGGTTCTTACAAGTGCATGAACACAGGACTACTGTAGACCCTAAGGGCATCCGCCACAAAAGAACAACAAATTACTCATTCTCAAAGAACTTTGCGATCCATTATGCACAACAAGAGGGGTGTGATCTGCTCTAACTTCCGATTTGGTGCACTTGGTGTATATGATACATTCCATTAGGAAATCAACTCTAAGATTCCAAGACAAAGTAGAATTATGCCTCTATCAATTCACGTTAAAAACATTTCCCTAAAACCAAAATAATGGTCAACATTAGAATTGATGTGATGGACAGACCTCAAACTTCACAACAGAAAAATTGATATATTTATAGATTCACCGAAAAAAATCAAAGACAAATTTAAGTGATGCTTTTATAGTACAGTTCAAGTACAGAATAGAACACTGTGGGTAAATCAATGACATTTACTCCAGCATTTGTGTCGTGATCATACCACATACTTCACATACATGTGCAAATTAGACAATTGCATTCTCCCAAAAATTAAAAGATGGAAGTACAATCACACTCTTATAGTTCAACTTGCAGGGACTTCGTCAGGACCCATCCAGCCTGTCTTTTGGACTTTCTATGAAGAATTTACTATTTTGACCTTTTATTGGTAATAACCAAATACTTCCCCAACAAAATATTTTCTAAGATATGGCTTAAGTGTAAATTGCCTTTTTCCCACAATAGGCTATCAAATGTTGTTGACATAAGGATTTGACTTAGACTTGTAGCCTGGGCACTGGTCAAGACTGGCAGTGATTTTTGAAATTGCTGTTTAGGTCAGTATCTTTGAAATACTGGCTAGGACCTTTACCAAGTTCTAGTGCAGAATACACTGGCCTCAAAGCAAGCTGATGTTTAACTATTGAAGTTCAAGTGCAGAATACATTGGCCTTAGAGCAAGATGATGGTTAACTATTGAATGTCTTTACAAGTGGAAATCAACTCTAATTGCATGCTCTAGCCAGAGTGTCTTATCAGGATAAGATCCATGTGATTGCGCTAATGGGGCGTCCATTCCCTGGCTGTGAAAGCAGCTGCCTTCTCAAGGGTGCAATCAAACAGCTTTCCCAACAGGCAGATCAATACTAACACAATGATACTCTCACTTCTTGCAAAGGAGACTAGATCCCTTCAGGCACCACAAGAGAATTGACTCTTCTCCTTAATCTATAGTCTAGAATTCAGTTGTTCACAGTAGCAGAATTGCTTTTTTCGTTACTTTTCCTGCCATATTGTGGCTGTCGTGACTAGCCAAATGTAACTGGTGGAGGAAACTAAAGTTTGTGGTGAAAACCAGGGACTTAGCCAGGATTTAGAAACTGGGTGCCTAAAATTGGCAATTGTTAAATTTTTGGGCGTCCAAATTTTTAGGGGGTACCACAATATTCTCATATTTCAACCATAAACATGTATAAATTTATCAAAATAAGGCATGGTATCCTTCTAGAATGTCATGGGAATTACTTGGTGATGAGAAAAGTCAAATTATATGCTTGAGATTGACATTTTAAGAAATTCCTCACAAAAATAGTTGGGTGTCCTGAGGGGTGCTTTTTAAGGGTTTGGGTGTCCAAAAAGACACCCAGACGCCCTGCTAGCTAAGACCATGGTGAAAACAACTGCCTGAAGTCTGAAGTAACCCCAAGGCCCTGGCAACTTTCTCACATGCTTAATTTTTCAGACACCTTTGAGCTTAAAAGACTCATCTTCAGACTAAAGGATTAAGAGTTTTTATCTAGTGTATAGTTCCCCATAGAAAACTCCTAGCTTAGAAGAATCATCTTTTGAGTAAAGGAGTACAAGTTCTATAGATCTAGTAACCGCCTAGAATTCATTCTCCCATCTCTTACTAGACTCCTCATCCTCCTGCTGAGACAGAGAGCGCTTATTGTTCCAGTCTTGCCTGATTGCAGGGTTCACCCTTAACCCATTCATACCCATATCAGCCAAAACTGCTACTAGTCAAGTAGATCTCCAGGTATGAAAGGGTTAACAGGCGTAATAGGTGCAAATGCACCTAGATTTTCAAATCTGCACATAGAATATGTGAGCCTAGGGGCCCGAATTGCACCTACTGCCACCTAGACTGCCTATTTTAGGAATTAAGAAATTAAGTCTAAGTTATCATATGCATGGTTTCCAGGAGGATGTCAGGCGAGAAAGCTGATTGCGAGAGAGCTGATTGTAAGACTGGGGCTCCTGATATTTCTTGTGGGCGCCTAGATTCTTTTTCACTAGGCGCCAAAAGAGCACCTTACAAAAATTTTAAGATCGATCCCTGTCAGATTGGGCTAATGTAATTGCCGTACCCTGAGTTGAAATAAAAGAGAGCGCTAAGTTGTTCCAGTCTTGCCTGATTGGGCTGATGCTATTGCCGTACCCTGAGTTGAAATAAAAGAGAGCGCTTAGTTGTTCCAGTCTTGCCTGACTGGGCTGATGCTATTGCAGCACCCTGAGTTGAAATAAAAGAGAGCCTGTTTAGAGTAAGGCTATTGATTTTCCTCTCATGTTTTCCGCCAAGATGGCTGCCACGCTTGGTGGCAGAGCGTGGGGCAACAGCAGCTGAGTGGTGCCGGCAATAATTACACCTCAGCTGTGGCCAATAATGGAAACATAAATCAAACTCAATAATGACTTATTGAACAGCGTGGAATAAGCCTACTTGATCAATCATGGCTACGGTTCTAGCAGAAAGCGTCTGCCTCAGTTTGCCCTAAAACTTGCATGGAAAATTGGGATACCCCCACCAGCTAGGAATGGAAAGAGCGAACGGTTCCAGTCCGGGTCTGAAACATTATCATAAAATCATAGAACATCATCCTTTTAGCTAAAGGCACTAGCACTCTTGGTCAACATTAACTTTAGTCAGGGTTCAACTTTAACTTTTAGACCTACTAGCAGGTTCAGGCAAGGTCTCAAGATTTACTTATCTGGAAAAAAATTCACTTGGTCAAATTGCAGCCTAGCTCAGGCTAGCTGGCCAGTGATTGAAAAGTTATAGCTGAACCCTGTGCAGAGGGTTTCTGCAATTATACATAACAAGTTTGAACATTGCTCCATGCATGCATCACTAGTGCACATCCTAGTCAACAACAATGCTTACAAGTTTATATTTAGCCTGGTTCCAAGGCTCAGTTAGGTATTATGCCACCACCACTACATATACTGGCAATGGGTGGCAAGTAGGTTTGATGTCTCTATCAAACTAACTATAGATGGCAGCACAGTTTTCAGGGGTTGTGGTTTGAACCTTGAGGATTAAATTAATACAGAACATGTCCAGACTGAAGTCAATTGAGGGTAGACTAGTGAGACTGAAGAAAGAGCCTGTTAACACAGACTTGTAGCAAGTCTAGATCATACTTTGATCTGAGATCAGAATGATCAAATGTACTCTATCATTATTGCCCTACATTTGACCAGTCCATGGTTTAACCAGACAACAAAATGTATAACTAACTGTAGATCTTATCAAAAGGGTTATCACCTGACCATGTCAGCTCATCCTAAGACCTGAAACTCTTAAAATGAATATATCAACTCAGTAGGTTTTTTAAGAACATCATATTAGACCTAGAAAAAATTGTTTGTTTCCTGTGAACGTACAAAGAAAATAGGGTAGGTAGGTTGGAAATTCCTTTTTGGATCTTTTGTTCAATAGATGTGTTTTTTAAGCATGTTTTATGTTGATTGGGAGTTGGAAGGGTGGAAAAAACTTAAGGCCATATGATGCAATGACTGCCATCTATAGGTCACCGACAGTACTATAATCAGATTTGTCAACTCATAGGCAGGGACCAGTCCAGCCTGTGTTTTGGACAGGTAGTTTTATGAAAAACTCCTTCTAAGACAGGCAAATATCTAAATAAAAAAATTTCAATTATGACATTTTTGGCAGATTAACCCTATAAATCCTTTTCGAAAAATAAATCTTCTAAGACATGGTTGAAAAGTGAATGTCAATTCTGACACTTTGCTATTGGAAGTACCGTAATTTCGCGTGTATAAGACGCACTTTTTTACACTAAATTTTACACTCAAATCAGGGGTGCGTCTTATACACAAAGCTAGAAATCTAGGGTGTTTTACATCGAGTTACCAGGCCACTCAGAGATCGCCAATTACAATTATAATGCGGCCAAGACAATGCCCATCAATGTTTGCCTCGTCATTGATGAATTGTAATTACCGAACCACTCCCCCTAGAATTTACTGATTACAATCCATGTGACATGCCTAGGACAATGGGTAGTGAGTACCGACACAGGGTGATACGCATTGATGTCACATTTCACTCATCTCAATATGCGTTTTACTGGCTTTCTAGCGTTATTCATGAGGAGCTGATTTCCTACAACAATGCCGAAAAGGGGGTGCGCACTATACACAAAGCTAAGGTCTATACATCATTTTAAAGGCCTGGACAAGGGGTGCGTCTTAAATACGGGTGCGTCTTATACACGCGAAATTACGGTAGTTGGTATACAGATTTGAGGAAGCTGAGTAGCTATATTAAGACATTTTGTGGTTGCTGATTCAGTCTGTCATTTTAGAAATCCAGGCTAAGAGCCTATTCAGAGAGGGATGGTTCACTTTTCATTGACTAGGTAGTAGGTACCCAGGGACTTAGCCAGGACCTGCACAGCCTGTCTTTTGTACAGGTAGTTTCTTAAACACTTTTTTAGACAGGCAACATTCTATGAAGAATTATGAATTTTTACTTATTTTGAAACAGTAACCATATATTTTCATAACAAATCATTTTCTGAAACATGGCGGAAGTGTTAATTGCCCTTTTTTCACACAAAAGAGTATTAAATATAAATGGTATGAGGATTTGAAGATGAAGTGTAGCTAAATAAGGACAGGCAGAAATTTTGTAAAAATTTTGCTGTTTTTGACAGGCATTTTTAACATCCTGGCAAAGACTCTGTAAGCACCTATACAATATTAATATAATCCCTGCATATATGCCAATCTAGTGTGTAAATGAAAACCATTTAATGAACAGGAAATATATTGAAGCACTCACAGGACTGGTGGCAACAATTATCACAGTAAACGGAGATGATGTGGATTGTATGTGAGAATGTATGAATAATGAGGTTGCTCAAGGGGTAATTAGTGGATATAGATAACTGCCAGAGAAGATAGGCCCGGTGACTCATACTACCAGGATATCCTGCAGACAACCGGGAAACTGAACAAAGGTATACAGTATCCAGAGGTAGTGCAGCAAATCGTTGGAACATTTCAGCTTGATTAATTGTCCAATTTTTTTTCGATCGATTGATCATATATAATTGATTACCAATGTTAGTATGCCCACTTGAAAGATAGGACACCCAAATTTTTTACAAAATTGCTCATTTTGGGCACCAAGTTTCTTAATCCTGCGTTATACCTTGGGTATCGGGATATCAACATAATTTCACTCAGATACCAGTGCCTAAATCTGATACTGATCACGTCCTACTAAAGAGTACTAAACAGGGCTGCTCAGTGTGCTATAAAGTGCTTGTCAGCATTACACTACAGTAATTACATATTTCCATCAACTGACTTAGATTGTTACAGCAAAAGCTCTTGAAAGTAATAATGCCTTAAACACTAAATTAACACACACACACACACTGTTACAGAGTAAGTCCTATTATCTACTGTTTTTTGTCATGGTTGAACCTACCGTGGAAAGTAATTAATCATCCAGGAAGTTCTGATTGACAGGGCCAGCTGTAGACTCCCAGAGTACCAGTCCCTTTAATAGTTTTATCTAGTGCCATATTCCAATAATAATAATAATAATAATAATAATTATAATAATAATAATAATAACAATAATATTAATAATAAAAAAAATAATAATAATAATAATAATAATAATAACAACAATAATAATACAATCTTTCCATCAACATGGCAATACAGTCACACACAAGGTTTTTACACTAAGCTTTAACAGGTGTTAGTTTCTTACTATGAACTAAGATGGTTGCAACAATGGTTGTCCAGATTAATCTTGAAACTAAAACTCTGACAGATACCTGATAAGCAGGTAGGGCATTAAATCAGAGATTAGTTAACTGAAACCATAATAAACACCTGATGAGCAAGTCTAGTATCAGTATTACTCCGTTTTGAGTTGGTATGAAATTATGGCTTGAGAAATAGTAAAAAGAATGCTTGGGCTTAGGTCAGGCCAGCTGGTGCAAATGTCAGGTGGAAGTATGAGAGACTTTGCCCCACTCGCTCCTCGTTGAATTTTACACCCTGGTAAGAAAGGTTTCCATCATCCCAGGCTGACACATCCCTGGACGGTTATTGATTGCTAATTGATAAACGATTCCTCAATTACCGCACCTTCTGGCAGGCTGAATCTAGACTGAGCTTTTATTTTGTACCTTATCTACGTTATTACCATGCCTATATGGAAAAGAAGACCTGATAACAATACGAAAACAACTGACTCATTAGGGCATCCCTTCCATTCTGACTACTCTGGTAACAAAAGGTTAACAGCTCTAGACACCATATGGCACCCTACACTACATACAGCCAGTAAGCTGAAGCCACAACAGAATGTCTATAGATGCTCTATAGTACCACTCATCACATACACACTATATAGGCCAACTGATAAATTCGCAGCTTCCATCAGGTCAATACCAATCTCTAACAGATGTTGCCAAATGTGGCCGAGTGCTGTAATAACTGGGAGATGGGCTGAATGATATGTGTTGAAATATCTTTCCCAACAACACAGGTATCACCTTTCACAGCTTTGAACCTCATTTTGATCACAGTTTAAGTTATCTCCTAGGAGGATAGAGATGGGAAATCTATAAGGCTAATGGAGATTTAGGCTAAACCAGATGATAAGACTAGTTATTTTTCAGAAAATGCCAATGGACTCGAATTTACCTTGTTATGGGATACAATGAGTCCAAGAATATATAAATATATATATACACACAGGGCTTGAAATTCAGGGGTGTCGGGAGCCCAGGGCTCCCTTGAATACTCCTGCGGATCCCTCACATTTCTGCAGGGAACCCAAAGATGTACTGTTTGACATACAAAACACCTTTATGAAGCTTTCGAAGATGCAATTGAGCTCCCTGGAATTTTTTTTATTTCGAGCCCTGACACTGTGACACATATAAAATGTTCCAATCCCTGGTAATATAAGATCTATGGTATGGATAGATTACGTATGTATATTACCATGAAGGGTGGAAAGAACTATAAAACAACTAAGTTTAGGCTCTTTGTTTTACCCTTAATGCAACAAAACATGATGACTGATGAGTCAAATAATCTGGGTTTCTTGGTTATCAAACTTATCATATCATTGAGTATATTTGGCCTTTATTACATTATGCAGATAATAAAAAGAAACCTTCCCTTCATCAACTCACACATTTTAAGGTTTTTACTTCTTCAAAGATTGCAATGTCAAAGAAAATGTTGTTTTATCATACTGATACAGATGCAAGCAGATTTCACAATTCATGTGCCAAAACAAATCAAATTTAAAACACCCGGACAGTCCTGTTAGTAATCTTCTACAATATCACTGGTTAAATCAGGGTGTGCACACCTGAACATACCTCAAGTGCAGTATCACCTGAGCTGATAAATAATGTAAGATTGTGTGTCTACTTCAATAGAGAATCACCTGCCGTCTAGATCATGCCTCCTATCACATGTTGGCATCATCACTAGAATGGTGCAGATTCCACACACTTCAAGAGATAGGGAATCATGAAATCTACCAAGCTTGAAACACGCCTCCATGACAACATCAAACTTACTGATAGCACAGCTGTGTCTATGGCCTGTAGGTATCAATGAAGCACAAACAAGAACCCATGTGTCTTGGATTTGTTCACCATATAGATTTACTGTGTTATTAGTTTAGTGAAACCTCAGCTGAACTAACCATGCTGCACAGTCAAATTACAGATCAATCTGAGTATACATAAAGCAATATGCAGTATGAAATCCAGGCTGACCAGTCTATCATAACCTAAGTAAAAATCTATTTAGGATATAGGCTCTTTCAATAGTTTTGTGACTAGTTCCACTGTGCAGTCAAAGAAATTCTGATTTTTTGAGACTTCATTATTGGATTGACTATGGGTTGACACTGGGTTTTTAGGCAGGTATAAATTCAGCTCTTTTCCATTATGTACCTGTAGCTAAATTCATATCACTACATTTTGTATGTATAGAATTTAAGTTGAGACTTGGTCATAAACTCAGTACTGATATACTGACAGGAACAATTATATAACTGAATTGATACAACTGCATTGTTGATTTTCATAGCCTTATTTGGCAGGAGTGAGCAACTGAGCATTGATGAAGAAAGATTCAGCTGAACAAGGCTTTATGTAAACAGGTCAGCATACTTATGTGATAAAAGAGGCAAAGGGGAAAGGGAGGGTTGAAAACTACATTAGAATGGCCGATGAAACAAACAGTGCTTGGCACACGTATGGATTCAGTATCGTTAGATCAATAAGTTTTTAGGAATGATAACATCTATTTGATAATTGATATTGTGATTGACACTAGTGCGCGGATTCGCCGCTAAAAAACGGCTCGATCAATCGCTGAAACTGCCGAGCGATTAATCGACATATTACGAGCCCTAACAACTCATTGCACATGCGGTGAAATCAACTGCTGAGCGAAATTAATTGCTGTCAATCACGCTAATTTAGAACCGCCCCATGCCTGCCTAAGCCAATGAGCAACGTAAATTGCTGTCAATCACGCTAATTAGAACAGGCCCATGCCTGCCTAAGCCAATCACGTCCTGCTATCGTGTGATCTCGCTGGGATCCCACGTGGGAAAGACGTCAGCAAGACAAAAAAGATGGCGGATGATTGACGATGTGGCTTTATTTACATTTTCGCCGAACTCGGCGAGCTGTAATGGCGGCTCGAGTGCTCGCCACCGGCGACGATACGAGCAATAGCGCGAGCCGCCGATTGATCGTACTAGCTCTAATTGACACCCATTATTATCAACTATTTCATTGTGTTCTAAATAGGATAAATTTCATTTGCATGAAACTTAAGATCTTGCAGCTGCAAGCATAATTTTTTTTAAATATCAAATTGATTGTCACCATTTGAGAGATAATTCACATGTTCCAATATTATAATTGTATAAAATTTAGACTACCGTTCACTTGCAAAGACTAACCAATTGCTATTGATTATGGATTTAAGTGTCATTTAAAGCTGTCCAGAACAACAGCTGGCCATGGCCTCCTATGATACAATGATGCCCCTGATACAAGAACAGAAACATCACCTGGGATAGCAGATAGCCCTCTACGGCAAAACATCAAGTAGTTCTGGTGTGCAACTTTTAAGGGGTTAGTCAGGGCTCTGCAGGAAAAATCTGGGAAAGATGAAATGTTCAACTTAATTAGTTAAGGGGGTTCAGGACTCCATTACCAGAAACCACCAATTTATAAACTAAGTAAGAGATGGGTATCGGTGACCTGTGTGTTCAGGCTAACTACTAGGCGTTACTGTGTTGTGTTGTACTTTATTATATATATTTAATCATTTGACATTTAATATATATGCCTGCTTCTATACTACATAAGGGTGTGTGGCCTATTGTTTGCCATTTAGTTCACTTTACAATAAAAAAAATTCACATGACAACCAACACCCTGCTTATCAAAGTATGTAAACCATATTTTAGACTTGTCCCCAAACAGTTACTCGGTTCACACATAATCTTAGTATTAAAACCCTTTCCAGCTATACAGATATATTGTTCCCGAGAGTGAACATGCCAAAATGTGACACACCCCCACAAGGACACATGCTCAACTCAGCTTCCGCCTTGTCAATCTAATATGATACTGATTGATAGTATGCTACCTATGCAAGTGTGTACAACACACTTACACAGTCCTAGCAGGTCTGCTCAATTGCAATAATCACATGATCAGTGGAAAAGTCATCTCACTGTCTTGTGACTGTTTACTTGATCTTGGCAGATGTCAGAGCATGCTGAAGCCAGTGAAGCCAGAGTGAAAGTAACACATGACCATCCATGTGAGAAACTGACGTCAAGGAATACATATCGAAAACGATTACATTTTTCCTCACAGTGGCTATACTTGGAACTGTCACGGCGCAAGAGGCTATTCATACGAGATTACATATTCCACCCTAAAATTGAGAGGGTGGACTAAGCATGACTTGCTACCTAATACCCAATATTGGCAATAATGTAACGATTCATGTCACAGCCACGTCATAACAGACGACAAACATGAAAGATGCTACGACAAAAATATACTGGTATTACTTACTATGTACAAAACGTTCAACGCTACGAGAGCGTTTTTAGAGCAGGCAAAACCCCCGCAAACCATCGCGACTGTCTTGAGGACGCCTAGTCCTGTATGAGTATGACAATTCAAGTAACTGCGTCAAAAACCTAACGCAAATGACTAGGATGTTGAAGCAATCGCCGGGTCAACTAAAAATGGCGTCAAGGTTGGCCTCGATTTCGATCCGTGACTCACAAAATCACGTGAGTCGAAACAAATTCCCTAGACTACGACGTGACTGATACTTTTTACATCGTATGTCAACAATAAATTCGATTCCGATTCGATTTCTTTCAATTAATGCACACTGTTGTAGCAAGTACCGAAGATAAACGATTAACGCTATGCTCCTCTCTCAGTCTCTGCACTGTACCTTTCGTACCTGTGTGTTTTCCTTATAGATGGCAGCACCAACCAGCATATTCCCGACACTGGAAACCCTCAGAGAGCTATGGACATCTGTTTTTTGTTCAAGGATATATCTTTCCCTTGGACGAAAAGACTTCCAAGTCAAGATTGATCATTTTCCATTTATACAAGAAAATGTCTAAGTACAAGAAAACCCCAAAATATAAACCACGTTTTATGAAAGATGAAACTTTAGAGAGCACAAATATTACAAGAGCATTTTATGATATCTTCACAGTTTCATGAGGGACAAAATTGTGAATTTCTGTTAAGATTTCTTTTGTAAAAAAAAACGCCTGGCTTCAATAAAAAGATTTATAAAATTACATGGTTGATGTTTACATATTTTATGAAAAAACACAAGTTGCGTACATATACATGTACTTATTTTCATTGTTTTTGAAATATTAGCTCATGAAAATAATTACAGCAAGTTCAAGTTGTGATCAATATGTTTCAAAACAATTTCTTTTTTCTTCATTTTTGATCACCTTTTATAAAAATGACTAGAGCTAACGTCAAACTTTTAAATAGAACGTGGCCAAGGATGTTTTCAATCGCATTATCGGTATTTCTTGCTGCAGGTACAATATTGCACTCAAGAGATTGTTTCGAAAATGAGAAATATGGTGATTTCAAAAAACTGTCAAAACTTGTATTGTATCATTGGCCCAGGGGGGGGGAGGCACTCAGATACAGTGGGGGGCCGCACCAGCGTAACCGTGACGTATTTCGCGGTAGAAGGGGTCTTTTTAAGACCTCCGCATGTCCGCGATTTTGTAAAAGAAGGGTACTTATTTGTATCCAGGTACAAAGTATGGTTGGGGGGGGGGGGTGAAAATCCCCTTACAATCCACGAAATATACACGGCTCTGACGCCGAGTGACTCCCGAAGTGACTGGGCTTCCGAGTTTGCTGCCGCCACTTGCTGCCGCTGAACAGGCAGAGGATTATAAAATCTAAAGTTAAAATTAGTGTTCCCGTTCATCCTTTGTCAGTGTTTTGATAAATGAAGGGGTGTTTATTTAGTGGAAAAAGTCAGCATTAATATTACAATAAGGGTGCTTTTTTTGGTCAGAAATCAGTGCTTAAGAGGTATTTTTAAATTTTGATAACGAGCGTATGCGCCCCCTCTATACCTGAGTGCCCCCGGGCTATTAGCCAATAGAGCACCCATTCCCAGGGGAGATCAGCCAAAGAAGTAACATTAAAATAGTCTTAGATCAACATCACAGCTGGCAGTCTCCAGAGTCCTTCTTTCTAGCAGCCAGGTTTCTAAAGACTAATTGTTTTTAACATTTGTTGCTGTAGGAGAGAGTAAGAATTTCAAGGGAGGTGTAATAAACCATTTTTGCTTGTGCATAGCTAAAATCATGAACGCCCTTTGCTTTAAACTTAGATGACCAAACACAAGTTCTTTACTTCATCCAAGCTTTAAGGTATGAAGGTCCCGATCCCCCTTAAGTCTAAAATTTACCGAATTGATACTAATCTTGATCTTGCGATTATGCGTGATAAACTATGATTTACAATTTACTTTGTATCCATGTATGACTGATGTGTTTGGGAAATAAAAGCATAACACAATATCACATTACATAGTAAAGACCACTTTATAATACTAGCCACTGCCATTTATCAATGATAAAACTAGTGATATCATTAAATAAGAAGGGTCTATGTTTCTGCATTGAGCCCGATATAGTCCAGCGCGCGGTAAAGTGCGAAAATCATTCACGTTTATTATAGGAGTACCAAAAAACCGGTACATGTATGTATGTAGTATCTAGCATAAACTTTAAGGATTAATCTCAGATCTTGCCGTTTTTTTTTCGAAAATAAGTTTTTTTAAGAAATAATCAGCCAATCAGAAATCTCAATTTGAGAATACCTTGAAAGCATTTGACTTTCTCATGTCTTATGTTAAAATGAGTATGCCATGGCTATTATAAAGAAGTACCTGAATAAGGTACGACAAATCTTAGACCTTGTGGTTGCTCATCTAAGGACAAATTGATGAACTTCAGGGGTCTTTCAAAGCCAATCAGATGTCGAATCAAGGTCATATACACGTACCTTTAAAGGGGAACTTGGGGAAAAACACATCATAGGTTTATATGAAAGTTCATGAACATAGCTCAACATCTGTCATAAACAGAGAAGCCCTAGAGCTCCACACAAAGAGAAATCTCAAATTGCAATTAGTGAATAGCACCTTCACTGAGGCAGGGCAGCCGCCATCTTGGATCTGAGTCAACTCATGCTGCTGTAGTCTATGTAAATGGGTGGCAAGCAGCTTACTGGGTGTATTAGATAAAGCCAGTAGCTCTGTCTAGGAGGTAGATATTTCACTGCTCTGAAGCACTTTCAAGATGTTTAGGTATGCAAATCCCTACGACTTTGAACCAAGAGTGGCTGAAGGTGATCAGGTGGATTATATGGACATAGTTCAAGGTGTTGATGAATTTGATGGTCAAGATGTGGAAACAGAGGGCTGGCGCTTAAATAGCATGTTGTGGTGCACCTGTCAGACTTCTTTCCTTCTTTAAATTATCAGGCCCCTTCCAAAGGTATTCTTGACATTTCTTTTCTATAATCTTCATGAATATGTACACAATTACTAAAGGAAATGAAGATGATTGCTGTTCCCAGTACTGCTAGTCACTTCCTGTGTTTACTACCTTGTGTCCCATGGGGTCTAGATGTGTAATGCCAATTGGACAAGGTCAGTTACCCTGTGTGTCCCTTTCCTTTACTTACTTTTGTTATTACCCTAGGGACCTAGACATAAGACAAAACCTCAGTTGTAACACAACTAACAAAATCCCGCACAGTCTATTCTCAGTGGATTAATAAAGACCATGTTGAGGTACCTATGAAAATTGCCATTCACCCTGAAAGTTAGCTGTTAGGGTTGCTAAAGTCTGTACATCAGATCATAATAATGAAGAGTATAATTATTAATCATAAGTCATTAAGAGAAGGTTGGTAATGAGTAAATGAAAATGTCATTTATTCTATCATAAATAAAAGAAAGGGTCATTTGCAATTTGAGATATTTTGATTTCAACCTTCCTCTATATTGCAGTACTATTTAGAAATGTATTTCTTCCCAGTGAAAATGGGGTCATGACTGACTATAACCTTAGTTTTTTCAATTTTGTAAGTTAGGGAATGATATTTACCCTTCTCATGCTGGCTTAATATTAAACATTTATTGCATACACCTGTGCTTATATTCGTTGAGCAACTGAATGAAGGTAAATCATGTTGAGACTAGTAAATGTATACCAATAAAGTAAATAAATCCCGAAATTGATAAATTGCAAGATCACTTCTGCTTGAAATAAGAGATTTATGAAAATTGGTTACCAGATATTATATCCTTTAAGAAAGTAAGACTAGATGCAATAGGAGTCGCATGGAGCATGATAAAAGGTGTATCAATTGTGACTGTTTCTTTTTTTGAAGAAGTGTGAGAGATTATGCACACCTATTTCACAAGTACCCAAACCTTCTAAAAAAGCATCCCTCTTCAGAACCTTGTTAACTGTACTCTGAAGTAATCCTGACTGCAGTGTGTGATTCCTGACATAATCCTCGTCAGCGAAGTGGTCTGAACATACATATGCATACTTCAGGACAGGTGGGTTTAAAAGTTTCATGGATGCTAACCACTGTTTTTGTCTAAATTTACTACTAGGAAATCTATGAAAGCTTTCTCCACTACCGTGTCTTTTTTTACAGCCAATTGCTGCACATGATTTCACCATTTTCTTGTTTGATATATACGTTTTTATGCAACTTGTGCAGAGAGCTCTTGTCAGGAGCACTGCTGTTAGATACACTGCCCAGAGGTAGCTTGGAGACAGGATGTGATCCCTGCCACCCGATTGTGTCACAGCTGATAGCACTTGAAAAACATGGCCGCACCCAGTGGCTGGCAGAGGCTGTCTAGGAGGATGACAATACGCAAAAATCTCCCCTCACGGGATCACTGAGAGAAAAAGAATGGTAGCATCCTGTTCTTGAAGTGTATAACTTTCATATAAGCTGATATGTTTGTGAGCTTTTAGGGCCCCTTTAATATGTGAATACTGGTTATTTAACTCGTGCATACGTTGATTTAAGATATTGAATGCTGACATCTTAATGAGAGGAAGAAGAAGGATTTTACAAAATATTTGAAGATGAGTTGCCAATGATGATCTCATGCATGAAGATTTCTCCTTCATATATTTCAAGATTTCCCCAAAATTGGTCGCTGTTAGTACTAACCCGCGTATGCTACAGGTGGCTAATTTGGGCAACACAAAATGATACAAAAAAAAACTGAAAAATTATCAAAACCTTGGCACAGGGGTACTCATCTGAGAGCACTCACCGAGAGCTATCCAATTAATACTAACAGGGCAGGGTTTAGATAATTTTCAGAAAACTGCGCATTCTTGTGCTTTGGACGAAAGTAGCCTCAGCATTGGAAGGGTAAGTGTAATTCAGATAAACTACCAACAGAATCCTCTGAACAGTTTCCCCTGAGCCTTCAGTTCCTGTAAGGTTCATTATTCGTTATTTCATTGAAATGCACACACACACACACACTCTCTCTCTCTCTCTCTCTCTCTCTCTCTCTCTCTCTCTCTCTCTCTCTCTCTCTCTCTCTCTCTCTCTCTCTCTATATATATATATATATATATATATATATATATATATATATATATCTATATATCTATATATCTATCTATCTATCTATCTATCTATCTATCTATATATATATATATATATATATATATATATATATATATATATATATATATATATATATATATATATATATATATATATATATATATATATATATATATATATATATATATATATATATATATATATATATAGATAGATAGATATTCAAAGTTGATTTTTAGTATGTTTCTTTTAATACAACTGGCAGTATTTTCTGATGCTCTCGCTTGGTCTTGGTGTTTGTTGGGAGATCGCATACTTGCAAAATTCATCCAAGGTATTGAGGTTTAAACTATTACCCATTGGCGAGCTGGCTATAGAGCGCATTAAACTATTACCATCAATATCTACGAAGTAAGGGGCGGACCATCTGACATTTGATATTAGGGGCTAACCTTTTTTGACATGGTCAGAAAAAGATCTTCTATGGCAGATCCAGACTTGCTTTCTCCTCTCCCCCCATCGTATGGTAGAGCCTGAAATCCTCAATTTTCAGGGCCGAACATTTTTTTTCTTATCTTCAAGTGCCAAACTACCTTTTTCTCGATTTTAATATTTTTCCTTAAACGAATAGCCTAACCCCCCCCTCCTCCAAGAATATCAAAATGTTCGCCCCTTATGCTTCACAAAATGATGGCAGCTGTGGCGATGGCAATAGCCAGGGATGCCAGTTTAATGATGAATATCAAATGATAATCAAGCGGAACACTTTTCTGACTAGCCAGATATTATGGATATAAATTTCAAAATAACCGTGATTAACACATTCAATTTGATATGGCTGATATATCTAAAGAGGCGAATGCCGGCGTTTAACTTTCCCTGGTTGCACTCTTGGAGGGACTTTGTTAGCTACGTAACCGATAATACGCTAGGGTAATATACAATATTCAACAACCTCTGCAAAGTTAATATAAGAATGAGTCTGAGTTTGATACTGCTTGTAAGGTATCAAAACTCCAGCAAGGGAAATGTGTGCTAGCTAGGAATATAAAGTTGCTTTCCAGTACAACCTAGGTAGTTATGGTTTATAAATTCTAAAAATAGTTTTAACCCTTCCCATGCTGAGGCTTTACTTTCGTTCAAAGGAAAAAGACGCAAAGATTTTTGGAAAAATATTTAAACCCTGTCATGTTCGTATTGATTGCATAGATCTCGCTGAGCACTCTTAGTCAGGGAGCCAAACCCTGATTTTTAAAATTCCGTGGCACCCGAGAGGGTAAAAGCAATGGACCCTTCCAACATTTAGTACATCCCTCCAGTATTTAAAAACAACTGTCTGCCGGCCTGGTCTGCCGGACTGAAAAAGTGACGGTTCATGATTTAGAGGTCATTTGAAGGTCAAACTCTTAAAAATAGGCTTTTTTTCTCAGTATATGTACTAAGATTCAATGTTTCTTTGCTGCAATCACAAACATTCTTATTTCATATGTATAGAAATATCAATATTGACCTTGTGGTAAAGTATTGTTGTTTGTGTGATATTCAAGGTCATCTCAAGTTCAAATAGGGGTCAAATAATTGAAAAATGGGCTTTTTCTGAGTAAAAGTACTAAATTTGTGATCTATTTCAATGACAATCTTGTGCATTCTTCATTTTTTGGTATTGGACTATTAGTATTGATCTTGTAGTAGTCTGATTTCTCTTTTTGGACATGTTCAAGGTCATTTCAATGTCAAAAATATGTCAAAACGTTGAAAAATGAACCCTTTTCTGAGTATAAGTACTAAGTTTTTAACATATTTTTAGGGCAATCACACGCATTCTTCTTCTTATGGTATTGGACTATTGAAATTGATCATGTAGTTAGTTTATTCCTATTTTGGTTGATATTCAAGTACATCTCAAGGTCAATAAGGGCAAAAAAAGTTGAAAAAATGGGCTTTTTCTGGGTAAGAGTACCAGTTTTTTAATCTTATTTATGGTAATCACATGCATTCTTCTTTTTTATGGTATTAGATTATTGATAATGATCCTAGAGGGTAAAAGCAATGGACTCTTCCAACATTTAGTACATCTTTCCAGTATTAAAAAACACCTGTCTGCCGGACTGAAAAAGTGACGGTATATGATTTAGAGGTCATTTGAAGGTCAAACTATTAAAAATAGGCTTTTTTCTCAGTAAATGTACTTTGATTCAATGTTTCTTTGCTTCAATCACAAACATTCTTATTTCATATGTATAGAAATATCAATATTGACATTGTGGTAAAGTATTTCTTTGTATGTGTGATATTCAAGGTCATCTCAAGTTCTAATAGGGGTCAAATAGGGGTCAAATTATTGAAAAATGTGCTTTTTCTGAGCATAAGTTCTAAATTTTAAATCTAGTTTTAGGGCAATCACATGCATTCTTCTTCTTATGGTTTTGGACTATTGAAATCAGTCTTGTAGTTATTTAATTTCTATTTTGGTTGATATTCAAGGTCATCTCAAGGTAAATAAGGGCAGAAAAGTTGAAAAAAATGGGCTATTTTTGGGTAAAAGTACTAGTTTTTTATCTTATTTATGGTAATCAAATGAATTCTTCTTTCTTATGGTATTGGACTATTGGTAATGATCTTTTAGTAGACTGATTTCTACTTTGTGTGATATTTGCGGTCACCTTAGGGTCACGAAGGGGTGAAAAATGGACTTTTTACATTTAAAGTTTTTAATCTGTTTTATAGCAATTACATGTATTCTTCTTTTTTGGTATTGGACTTTTAATATCGATCTTGTAATAATCTGATTTCTATTTAGTTTGATATTCAATGTTATCTCAAGGTCAAATAAGGGTAAAATGGTTGTTTTGATAGACATTTCTTTAATAAATGTTCTTTTAGCCAATATTTGTGGCTAGCTTCTACTTTTAGAACCGAAATTATTCAGCTCCCAGCTTGGTACAGCAGAAAGAAGCCAAGACATTTGGGACTTGTCTGACATAATAATGATGAAAGTTACAATTCAACAGCAGAGTTTACATAAAAATTGTCACTTATAAAGCGCTATTAAATAAGAAGGAACAGGGTCTTAGCCAGGATTTCAAAAATGCCTGTCCAAAAACAGCTATTTCAAAATATCTGCCCGTCCAGATTTAGCTACTTATCTACTTCAAATCCTTATACCAGCTACATATAATAACCTAGTGTGTCAAAAAGGGCAATTTACACTAAAGCTATGTCCTAGAAGATGGTTTGTTAGGAAAATATTTGGTTTTTACACCCCTCAAGTCAAAATTGAAAAATCATCATAGATAATTTTGCCTGTCCAAACAGGAGGTTTTTAGGAAACTACCTATCCAAAAAGACAGGTAGAACGGGTCCTGGCTAAGTCCCTGAGAAGGAATGCTCGCCATAGAAAATAAAAGATTATTTCACACAGAAAAAGACTTTTCAACTTTTCGAACCCTTTTCATCCTTGAAATGACCTTTGAATATCTCACAAAATAGATAGCAGATTACTACAAGACCAATACTAATTGTACAATACCGATAAAAGAAGAATGATTGTGAGTCTCATAAGATATATATCAAAAAGCTAGTACTTTTACTCAGAAAAAAGCCCATATTTAAACTTTTGGACCCATTTCATGACCTTGAAATAACTTTGAATATCCCACAAAGTAGATAGCAGATTACTACAAGACCAACATCAATTATTTAGTACTGAAAAAAAAGAATGCAAGTGAAAAAAGCCAATTTCTAAAAAATTTGATCTTTTTTTGACCTTGAAATGACCTTGAGCATGACTCAAAATAGAAATCATGATATTACGAGATCAATACCAATAGTACAATACCAAAGAAAAGAAGTATGCAAATTTAGTACTTTTACTCTGTAAAAACCCATTTTTCAATTATTTGACCCCTATTTGAACTTGAGATGACCTTGAATATCACACAAACATAAAATACTTTACCACAAGGTCAATATTGATATTTCAATACATATAAATAAGAATGTTTGTGATTGCAGCAAAGAAACATTGAATCGACTTACATTTACTGGGAAAAAAAGCCTATTTTTAATAGTTTGACCTTCAAATGACCTCTAAATCATATACCGTCACTTTTTCAGTCCGGCAGACAGGTGTTTTTTAATACTGGAAAGATGTACTAAATGTTGGAAGAGTCCATTGCTTTTACCCTCTAGGATCATTATCAATAGTCTAATACCATAAAAAAGAAGAATGCATGTGACTACCATAAATAAATAAGAAACATTGAATCAAAGTACATTTACTGAGAAAAAAGCCTATTTTTAATAGTTTGACCTTCAAATGACCTCTAAATCATATACCGTCACTTTTTCAGTCCGGCAGACAGGTGTTTTTTAATACTGGAGGGATGTACTAAATGTTGGAAGGGTCCATTGCTTTTACCCTCTAGGATCATTATCAATAATCTAATACCATAAAAAAGAAGAATGCATGTGATTACCATAAATAAGATTAAAAAACTGGTACTCTTACCCAGAAAAAGCCCATTCTTCAACTTTTTTTGCCCTTATTGACCTTGAGATGTACTTGAATATCAACCAAAATAGGAATAAACTAACTACATGATCAATTTCAATAGTCCAATACCATAAGAAGAAGAATGCGTGTGATTGCCCTAAAAATATGTTAAAAACGTAGTACTTATACTCAGAAAAGGGTTCATTTTTCAACGTTTTGACATATTTTTGACATTGAAATGACCTTGAACATGTCCAAAAAGAGAAATCAGACTACTACAAGATCAATACTAATAGGCCAATACCAAATAATGAAGAATGCACTAGATTGTCATTGAAATAGATTACAAATTTAGTACTTTCACGCAGAAAAAGCCCATTTTTCAATTATTTGACCCTTATTTGACCTTGAGATGACCTTGAATATCACACAAACATAAAAATACTTTACCACAAGGTCAATATTGATATTTCTATACATATGAAATAAGAATGTTTGTTATTGCAGCAAAGATACATTGAATATAAGTAAATTTACTGAGAAAAAAGCCTATTTTTAAGAGTTTGACCTTCAAATGACCTCTAAATCATATACCGTCACTTTTTCAGTCCGGCAGACAGTTGTTTTTAAATACTGGAGGGATGTACTAAATGTTGGAAGGGTCCATTGCTTTTACCCTCTCGGGTGCCACCAACTCTAAATTTAAGACCCTTTTTTCAGTTTGGCTCCCTGACTATCTCAGATGAGTAACCATATGCCAGGGTTTCAACAATTTAAATGCTTTTTTGCAGCATTTTTCATTGGTCAAATTTGCCGCCAGCAGCGGCATGATAAGGGTTGAGTGTGATAGTTCATTTTCGAATGAACATTCCAATTTTCAGCTCAGAATAAATAATCCAGCCAAAAGAGTCCAGCTGCCGATAAGCAGTTTTACCTTTATGTGTGTAAATCACTGGTTGTACATGTAGGTTGGTAATCTTGCCTCGCAAAGTTGCGTGTATATTGAGTTGAATTTCTCTTGGTATAAAATTGATGTAAACGATTCTTACTCAGGCTGCATTATCTCGCAGTCACCATTGCTTCCAGAGAATTCGCCATCTTCTGTATAAAATGTGCTTTTATCTAAAGTGAATACTTTTAAAAGAATCAAAGGAAGGAATTGATTTTTACATCGTTATCAACAGTTTAGGCCACATTGTGAAGAAATAGTTTTTCAGCTGATAGCAATTAGAGAACATGGCTGCTAGCAGGGGCTGGGCCGGCTGATGGCAATAAGCAAAATTCTACCCTCATGCTCATGGGAACACTGAGAGAAAAAGGAGGACATCATCCTATTATTGAAGTGTATTACTTTCATATAAGCTAATATGAATGTGAGGCTTTAGTTACCCTTTAAGACTATATACATGTCCATGCTCCAGATATTCAGGGTGTCTAAACAATTGGTCCCAGAGATCAGCCAAAAATCAATATAAACAGTGTCACCAGGTGGCACTTCATTATCAGCCCCTGTAGCAATAATGAGGCCCTATATCAATCAATGTGCAGTGTTAATAAATAGAGTACATTCTGTATTTAAAATTGGAAGTGAAACATCTAACAGATTTATCTGGTCATGCTTTCAGAATTTTTCCTAGGTTAATCAGTGGTTGAGGGGTTTGTCTTGTTGCAGGTTTTGAGGTCTCTGTCACACACTGGTACGACAGCTGGCCACCCCTGATGTTATGAAGCCCCGGTGGAAGGTATAGTAAAATAGAGGTTCTTCAACGGGTGTGGTATAGAATGATATTTCATACACGAGGGGATAGAATTTTCATCTTGGAACAAGCTTCTGTAAGAAATATCATCCTCTACCACACCCTTTGAAGAACTTATTTCTGCCACGTCCAATAAGATAAATAAACAGTAAATAAACTTAAGTATGCAGGAGTGCTGAATTAACCGTGATGATCAACAGGAAGTGGGCGTTGCTGCCGTAAACACTCGTGCTGATTGGTCAATCTCAGCATGCGCGACCTATATATATCTAGGTCACACACACCAAAAGTAGTGCAGTGTTCCATATATGGCAATCTTTACCAAATATGGTCATAAAATCATTCCCAATGGCCATTGAGAATGCCTATTGGGAATGGAATATCTTCAATGGGTATTTCAGCCCCATAGTGGTATAGGCCACACTAATGAAGGGTTTAGTGTAGACAATCCTGCAGTTGACTTACTCAGCTATATGGGTTCTCTGCATAGTCAGTATTCCAAGGGTGCATGAGTGTAAAAGCAGCCATAAATAGTTCTCAGTGCATTGTGATGTTTTCTATTGACTCTCTGCATTTAACATTGATGTAAGCCCTGCATATGCACAGGAACAGTACTGCACTGTGTAGGAAGTGCTACATGGAATTTTCCTTCACTGACATACAAAGCGCACTTAACTGAAAGCATTCAGTTTTAAGTCTCTTCCAAAATATAGCCCATAGCTACTGAACCATAGGATTTGTTGACATGAACCCCATAGTTTCTGAACAGAAATATTAAAAAAGAACTAAAGTATATATATTTAGTGTATAATATTTATTGCAATTTCTGTACATACAAAATCCATACAAAGTGAAAAAACAATGATCAAAAGCTGGAGGCATATTGAATATTCTGCCAACATAATGCACTGTTTCTTCCGTTTACACCAATCAGCTATTTTTTTGTACAATCATCAGTAATCATGATATGCTATAATGTTTGTTAAAAATATAATTCTATAAACCTACTGTTATGTGCATCTACTTCTGTAACAACTCCCTTGCCACGTTTTCAACCTATATGTGTTAGAAGCAGTCAGGTGCTCAATTTTAATCCTTATGCTGTTGGTGGCTAATTTGGCCAATACAAAGTAATGCAAAAAACCTGAAAAATGCTTGAAATCCTGGCACATGGGTACTCAGTGAGAGCTATCCAATGAATACCAAGATGACATGGTTCAGATGATATTTAAAAATATTTTGCATTCTTGTGCTCTGGACCTCAGCATTGGAAGGGTTCAATTTCCTTTTTGTTCACTGATCAACGGTAGACTCGTGGCTGACCAATGGTGGACCTTTCTTTACCACTAGAGCACCACCTTTTTGCCAAATACTATCCGTGATGAGGGCCTGCCCTGATGATTAATTGGCTAAGGCACTGCCACTGACTGCTAACTGCCTCTCAGGGTATGTGAGGAGGTTGCCAGTGGCTTGGGCTTAGGGCATGGTTTTTCGTCATCGGGACTCCAATTTCTATCACCACTTACAACTGGCTAGTCACAAAAGCCACAATATGGCAGAAAAGGAGAAGATCAAAATTGCAAAGTCCCATTCCTGACTGTGATGTGTGGCCAGTAATAATAGTGTCATGGCAGTCCCTAGATAATGAACCACTAATCAAACATACTTATGCCATAGAACAACCTATCTTATGCCACACATGGCACAAAAAAATCAATTTCTATATAAGGGTTCCTCCTCTGATATGTACAGTGCATTCAAATCTTTTCAGGACTAGCTATTGTGGTTTCGCAACTGGTCATCTTCCAAAGTGAAAACATGACAGAAATTTCTTCATTTCATCAAATACCTAGTTTAAAAGCTTTAATGTTGATTTTAATATGAGCCTCCGAAGAAACAATTAATTTAATCTTAAGAGCATAATCAAAAATAATCTTCAACAAAAAGGGGCAACAGCAATGGTCTGTGGTCTCTCACCACTGGCTGGATTTGAATTGTATTTTGGAATATACACATTTAGAACCAATAGATGCTGGCATTAAGCAGTCTTGCCAGCTAACAACTACCTCTTCCATTTGAAAACATAATTAAGTCTCTCAGACTGTTAACTTCAAAATATCTGTTCAGGATTCAGTTTTTTTCTCGACATAACTGTGTTATGTGATAATGAAGTTTATACCAGATTTTCTATGTGAATGGGTGAATTCAACCTGCTTAACAAAAATGCACAAAAATAGCGGGGGCTAAAATATGCACATATGAGAATATAAGCAAACTTGTCCCTTTTCAATGATACTGCTAAGTAATGGGAACAAATCAAGGACAGAATTTATTGTATAATGAAAGAACCTTTAATTCTTAAGCTGGTAGGAGTAGCATCTGAGCCTAACAATTTATATGTAAATACAAATAACCATACCATAACCCATTCATACTGTATAGTGAAAAATATATCTTAAGCAGCTTGCACGATGATCATATGACAAAACTTGTATCCAATAAGTACAGCACCACAAGCTTGTGATGACAAGCTGAAAATTTCTCATGCAGTTTCATAGCATTATTGCTTGATGGAGTGGCAGCTAATTTTCTTTGTAAAGCTTATAATATGACCTTTATAAGCTAGATACCACTTTAAGTTTATTTGAAAATACAAGTGGAATTCTCAGGCACCAGGAATGACGTTTTATCTTTAGGAGCGCTTTTTGCTTACATTCAGGCTTTTAATCATAAAAATACATATCTATTCTTATCACCAAGTGCAAAATATACATGTTCATACTGCATAATGCAATATCAATGACCCACACCATTCATTCAAAGGCTAATATGCCTCATTGAAAGGCCTTGAATCAGAGTCAGATATAGGGTGATATTGTTCATCCTATTTGTCAATTTTCTGTTCAAGGCACCTCAAGTCAAGACTGAATAATTGTGTAAGTGTCTATATATATATATATATATATATATATATATATATATATATATATATATATATATATATATATATATATATATATATATATATATATATATATACTGTAGAACACGAAATTCACGCGTGTCCCATGTATAGCGAATTTCGGAGTTTTGCGTCATAGCGTATCTTTATATTAGCGTCTCTGTGCCGTAAAAGCCGCCGCTGACAGCGCCATCTGTCGCAAAAAAGATGAACTAATTTAAGCAGAGATTACATCATTTGGCGGACGTGACTTCCGTCCATCTGATGCTGAAATGTCGGGCAGATGCTGTGTTTCCATTCTGGCGATTTGAGCCCGTTGCTCAGCTGAATAACTATTGTTGCCCGATCTCTTTCGTTTTCTTGACGCTGACCCTGACTGTTTTAATGTTTCAGAAACTGAGCGGTCTGCACTGACAATAACTGGGGACAATTCATATCTCTCCTTGGTAGACTTAGCTCATTTCAGCCAGGCAAGCATTGTGTTAAAAGTTTTTAAAATCTAGCTTTAAATGATGTTAGAAGTTACAGTATTTAAAAGTCACAGTCCAGGTTGACAGAAGCCACACTACTGAGCTCTTGATCTAATGCTGCCAGAGTGAAGCAACCTAAATTTAGCATTTGTTTGTGAGTAAACAGGGCCGCCAGAACAATAGCTGGGCACCTATCCTTCTGGTTGCTATGTGCAACACTCACTCAGTATTCTGGCTTCTGTCAACCTGGACTGTGACTTTTAAATACTAGTACTGTAACTTTTAACATCATTTAATGCTAGGTTTTAAACATTTTTATCAATATGCTTGCCTGGCTGAAAGGAGCTAAGCCTACCAAGGACTACTCAGCTGAGCAACAGACTATGCCCGCCAGAATGGAAAAAAAAATCTATCAACAAAATTGACGTCAGCGCCACCAGTGGCTAAAAAAAAAAGACAAACTACAGCGTTTTTATATATAGCGAAGCGGCACCAGACGCTAAGTATGCTATATATAAACACACGCGGAAATTTCGTGTTCTACAGTATATATATGTATATGACTTACTTATCAATTGCATAGTCTTTCTCACATGGCAAATTATACATTTTAGGAGCATGACAACTCTCCACCTTCAGTAAAGTGTATTATTAGTTAATTAGTTTGGTCCCTGGATTGAGCAAGTTTTTAATTGGGTCGTTCCTTCATGTTCGCTAGCTCCAATAGCGGGCTGAGAATCCGGTTCCTTGGCTTACCGATAACGGAACGGAACGGAACTTCACTGTTAACACATTGCTCACAGACACAATAGCTGCTGGTGGAGACTGAAATAAACAACAGAAAATTGAAATGATTTAGGATAGAAAACATCTTTTTAAATTTAAAATTATGTAAATGATCTACAGAAATTTTCTTTCATTTTAGGATATATTAACTCATACTCAACTGCAGTTAAAATTGATTTCTTTCATATAATCATACAAATAGCAGTTGAGTGAATTTTGTTCTTTCATAAAATATTTTCAAATGTGTTTAAATTTGTTCATTTCAAAGTTATCTATATAATCTACACTTTCCACAAAGAATGGCTGCCAATTTCAAATACACTGACCTTATAAAAAACAAAACCATTGCCTATAAACTGAATAGCTTTAATGGGCTTGATATTGAGAAAGAATTAGTCTCCAGTAAGAAATTTAGAGTAGCTCAATCATTTTGGGATGCAAATGTCAAGTAACTGATATTTATATAAATGTATTTTTCATTAATATGTTGCATGCCCCTATAATCCTTTAAATAAGCCTCTCTCAATTTCTGTTGTCTTGTTGTTTCTTATTTCTTATTTCAGGCTCTCCTTTTATAAATAGCAAGTGAAAATATTTTTCTATTTGTGCAAATCCTCTCTCTGTCTCGGTCACTCTCTCTCTGTCACTCACTCTCTCTCTCTCTCTCTGTCTCTCTCTCTCCTCTCTCTCTCTCTCTCTCTCTCTCTCTCTCTCTCTCTCTCTCTCTCTCTCTCTCTCTCTCTCTCTCTCTCTCTCTCTCTCTCTCTCCAGTGGGCAATGGACAAACAATGAACATACAAAGAATGTTTTATGAACAAATCAAACGTTCTATGTACCTACATTGAATGTCCAGTGCTCACACACACACTCACTCACACACAAGCACAGCAATATAGTTTTTGCAATAGATATATTTCAACTTACGACTCCACAATGCCGAGCAGACTTGGCCTCTACATAGGCTACGGCACAGTCAGGATCCAGATTGAAGTCGCTGAACTCAAGGTGAACGAGTCGCCTGTAGGGTACCTGAATGTACCAAACACACGTGGTGCTGACGGGGAATCCATTTGGATAGCCGGGACTGGTGAATGTTCCATTAATCCCAGTCAGATTGCCGCCACAGCCTGGAAAACAGAAAGTATGGGAGAATAGTTATTCATGCTGCGGCCAGAAATGGCAAAATGATTTTGGTGAAACTGTTCTTACGAAAGAATGTTTTGGAAAATGACTGAAGGAGAAATATTCCTCAGATCAATGTCAACTTTCCTCCTCTAGACAATATTATACTAATCTATATATAAAAATAGTTATGAAATCTTTGGTCAAGGTAATCAGAAGTTCTGGCCCAGCTGACTTCTGCTTCCAGAAAGAGGGGGATCATGGAGGCTTGAAGATTGATGACTCAAATTATTATTATAATTTTTGATTCGGACCATTTCAAATCTTTATTTTGGAAACAGAAATCTCTCACTAGTACCAGATGTGACCAACTTTTAAAAAACATTACAAATAATGGCAGTATGATTGTGGGAGTATAAAAGCTAATATGGGCCAGCTGGTATGCATTACTCTGTAATAATAGATTCTGTAATTATTTCAGCAGTAAGTCTTATTTTTGATGAGATAAGACAATTAATGGTTAAGCTTACCGTTAGGGGAAGAAGTGTAGGTGATATCGAAGCCCTTCATTGTCAAGGAGTTGTCTGTCATGAACTCCAGGAAGAGGCTGTTTCCGGAGGAGAAGATGGGATCAGGTATATTACGACCACACGCCTGGGTAATCACTGGTGCGAGTGCATCCGACCCATTGTACACCTGCAAATAACAGCAACAGTAATACTCATTATGATGGTCACTATATCTAACATCCATTGTACACCTGCAAGTAACAGCAACAGTAATACTCATTATGATGGTCACTATATCTAACATCCATTGTACACCTGCAAATAACAGCGCAACGGTAACAATCATTATCATGGCCAGTATATATCCATCATCTGACCCATTGTACACCTGCAAATAACAGCAACAGTAACATTCATTATCATGGTCAGTATAAATCTATCATCTGATCTATTGTATACATGCAAGTAACGGCAAACTGTAACATTCATTTTAATGGCCAGTTTATCTGATATATTGAACACCAATTAATAACAGCAAACAGAAATAGTCATAATAATGGTGATGTTATATCTATCTTTGTACACCTGCAAATAACAGCAAACAGTACCATTCATTATAATGGCCATTAAATCTAACATCCATTGTACACCTGCAGATAAGTTAGCTTATTTGCATGACCGCATGCATGTATATATATATATATATATATATATATATATATATATATATATATATATATATATATATATATATATATATATATATATATATATATATATATTCATACATACATACATACATACATACACACACAAGTTTTAGGGCCAATCCTATCTCTGTTTGGGCTTACCTTGAGGTAGTCATATCTACATTTTTCATGTCGCTCTAGCGCGAACTCGTTGAAGAAGAGTGAGATGGTGCTGCCCTCTGGTACGGTGATGAGCATGGAGCAGTTGCTGCCGCTGGGATAACTCTGCGGCCAGTTGGGGCTGAGAATGCGCCCGTTGGGGCGTGTGTAGTTCCTGTTGCAGCCTGAAGAGAGACCAGAATAATCAGTGTTTCATAAACAATGGCACAGTTTCTATAACAATGGTTTACTGTAAATTCGGAAAAGATTGCGTTAGTTTAAATTTTGCGTTTTTAGCCTCGGACGCAGAATCAAAATTTGCAATGATTAGTGCTGCCACTTTAAGTGTATAGTTGGCACTCCATGTTGCGGCCAATTCGCAAAGTTAAAAACGCAAAAATCGATTTTCTGTTAATTCGCAAAACTTACTTCAAACAATCTTTTGTGAATCTACAGTAACAACGGTTTATTGTTTACCTGTAATGATGAAGGGCTATAGGACATGCATAGTTCCAAAGACGATAACAATCAATTTCTACAAAAATGGTACGTCATTTTGTTGTACTCACCTTGCGTTGTAGGATTTCCATGGTTACAAAGACCTTAACAATCAATTTCTATCACAAAAGCAAATTATTTTCTCGTACAGATCTTGCTTTGTAAGATTTCCATGATTACGAAGACTACAACAATCAATTTCTATCACAATGGTTTACTGTTTTCTTGTACTGATCTCGTGCTATAAGATATCCAAGGTTACAACGACCATTACAATCAATTTCTATCACAATGGTTTACTGTTTTCTGGTACTGATCTCGTGCTATAAGATATCCAAGGTTACAACGACCATTACAATCAATTTCTATCACAATGGTAAACTGTTTTCTTGTACTGATCTCGCGCTATAGGATATCCAAGGTTACAACGACCATTACAATCAATTTCTATCACAATGGTAAACTGTTTTCTTGTACTGATCTCGTGCTATAAGATATCCAAGGTTACAACGACCATTACAATCAATTTCTATCACAATGGTAAACTGTTTTCTTGTACTGATCTCGTGCTATAAGATATCCAAGGTTACAACGACCATTACATTCAATTTCTATCACAATGGTAAACTGTTTTCTTGTACTGATCTTATGCTATAGAAGTTTCAAGGTTCCAAAAACCATAACAATCATTTTCTATAACATAATGGTAGTTTATTTTCTTGTACAGACCTCATGCTACAATGTATGCATGGTTCAAAAGATCACCATACCAATCTATTTCTAGAACAAAGATTTTTTTTTGTACAGAAATTAAGCTTAAAGATATGCATGATTCTGAAGACAATAACGGTCAGTTTCTATCAGGGTCTTCGCTAGTAGGATAACACGGCATCATTGGACACCCAACTTCTCAAAATCACACATCATGATGCCAACTTTTTGTGAGAAATTTCTAAAATATTTCATTTCTAGCCAAAATCCAATATTTATACATCCTCATTATTTCAATGGCATTACATAAGGAGAGCATGTTTTTTCTCCATTTAAGTAAATACCTGCTAATGGTTGTTATCAAAACCAATTAGGGCACTCAATTTCTAAATCCTGGCTAAGATCCCAGTTTACTTAGGTAGATAGTTTTCTTGTACTGATTTTGTGCTATAGGACTTACACAGCTCCATTAATAAGACCATAACTTTCAGAGTTATCAATACAATGAACTCTACTATTCTGCATTGATCCAAAGCTCTCAAGGCAATAATGACCCGTTTCCATAACAATGGTATATTTCATTACTTTCCTGGGTTGACCTCCTGTAAACGTAGAATTTTCTGTAAAAAATCTATTAGCACAAATATTAGCAATAAATGTCTCATTCACTCATAACATCAAGCAAAAAATTAAACTTACTTGCTATTTCATAAGTCAGTGAGAATCCCCTATTGGCAGAATTATCATCCGTGACAAAGTTCAAAATGAAGGACCTTCCCACGGAAATGAAGGAAGTGATTTGGGTGTCTCCGCAGAAATGATGAGACTGACCCAGTGGGCCCTGCAAAGAAAAGATAAAATGGTCACCTTTAAGCTATTGTATAATACTTAACTATGGAGTGTCAAATATTTAGGGCGGTAGCATCAGTATAACCTCATTGCTCAACATTAAGATAGCGCAACATTAAGATAGCACACTTAACCCCAGCCATTATCTTCGTTACACTCAAGGTCATATATAGCTGAAACATAAATTTAGCAGACATTTGCAGTGCGCTTTTATAGCTAGATCAATATGCCTGCTAAATAAACCAGTTATGCAGTATGTTCTGACACAAACTGTTTTGTAACCAAATATTATTCATTCCTACAATGCACCTATTGACTCCGCTTTCTACAGAGTGGAACGTCTTTCTACAGAGTTGCCCATATCAAACCTAATACCCAAGAATTATATAAACTAACAGAGGATATCAAGGTGAAAGTCATTTTCTTTTTTGTTGGGAATTTCACATTCACTATTTGGCAGTTTCTGGGTTTCTAGAATGATGAACTTATGCCTGCTATGGGTATTTTATAACATCACACACTTGCAATCATAAAAGGCTGTGGGTCTGGCATTTTAACTCATTAATGTCTCTTATCAACATGCGGCTGTTATGAAACATTCGCCAGCATATTTCAAAACGAAATGAAAATTTTAATAAATCTTCACCAGTAAGTATTTATTTCTTAATTGCTGGACTAAAAAATAAATATCTAAAAGATCACACTTCCGTGAGGTAATGAGCTCAAGATTCAAAATGATGGTGAGCTCATGAGTTGATCTCCCTCTGTGAGTGCAGCTCTAAACTCTAAACCCACTAACACTCTCTTACTTTTGAAAATAACTCGTGAATTAAGCAAAAGTTCACCTAAGGAAAGTTGATGTTTTGCTTCTGATAAGCATTTCTCTGTCAAATATCTCCAAGAAAAGGCTTGTGTACATAAAATATTTCTAACATTGTCAGGCCGCTCTGTGTGTTAAAGGGTTAAGCATTAATGGGTCAAAGAGTGAACTTACCAGTGGGTTGTCTCTTAGCTGCAGGTAATCGTAGGCACAAGCAATATTTCCCTCTAGGGCGACATCCTCAAGGACGACGTAGACCTGCTCATTGGCCGGGGCATCTATCACCCAGCGGCAGCGGGAGTTATGAGGGTAGTCGTTAGGGTAGTCGGGGGAGGTCAGGGAACTGGGGGTGCTGTTGGCATATCGAACCCCTCCACATTTAGCTGAAATAGTACAAAATGCTATCATAAATCTTTTGAAACAGGAAAGTATGACCTGCAAAATCACATTGTGTTTCTTTTTCATTAAATTGATTTTTATTGCTTTGTTACCTCCCCAGTGGTGCCTAAATCTGGTAGTCTAGTAACACAACACTTAATGTATAAAGGGCTCTTAGCAATCATAAGTAGTGAAAGGCTACAATGGTCTTTTCTCAAACCAAGTTATCTGAGAAGAAACTTACCCTCTGCCTGTGAAAATGAGGCATTAAATCCTGCCATGTTGACTGAGCTATCCGAGAAGAACCGAACGCGAAGGAAATTTGATGAGGCTGTGAAGTCATCAGGAGTGGTTCCGTCATAGCAGTACTTTCCTACCAGCGGGCTATTCTCAAATAGACCATCGCGAACCTGCAGGGGAAATAAAAGAATGGTCAAAAAACCCTTCCAATGCTAAGTCTATGTTCTTCAAAAGAACAAGGACGCAAAGATTCTAAACCCTGTCATGTTGGTATTCATTAGATAACTCTTGTGGTATACTTTTATCCGGATACAAACCCCACTCACATCTGGAGAGTACACATGGTCAGACACAATAATAATAATAATAATATCTTTATAATAAAGCAATATTTTGAGACATATTTCTTTGTGGCCAGTGCTGCCATATTCTGACTCCTGTTCAATTTTTTAAACACTATTCAATTTCCTTTACATTATGTTCTAGTTATTGGACCACAAGTGCACTTCAGATGCAAATGGGTTTCTATGTCTTCCCAATATGGCAGAAATAGTGATGAATAATGATATTTCAAATCCTAATTACCACTGTATATTCAACAAGTAAAAACAAAATTTCAGGTTTTTAAAATGTAACAAAGACAATTATTATGTTCTAAACCTTTTTATTAAAAAAAAAATTTACGCCCTAAATTCTTGGGTGAAAATCTGACTGATTGCTCTGGAGCTACTTATATGATAATTGGGCACACATATTAATGACCTACACAATTGGCAATTGAAGCTATCTATAGTTGTGATGTCACCGACTTGTGGTCAGGGGCTTAGCCGCAATGCGTCCAGCGTGTCATTTGGACACGCAGAACACTGTTTTTTGACAGGTTGGACACCCAAAGGTTTATGTCAGAATTTGCTGAAGATGACTCTTTTTAGAAGATGTAGAAGCTGTAGTGTCACTTTTATAAGACACACAAAGCAGTATCTGGCCTAAAAAAGCAAAATCTGTAAAGGTATAGGGTCTATCTTATTAGTAGTATGTATTTTGTACCACACTTTGGACACGCAAAAGTCTATGAAACCTCTATTTGGACACCCTGTTTCCAAATATCGGCTAAGACCCTGCTTGTGGTTGTATCTATATCCGGACAACTGAATGACAATATGGTGTACTGTTGTGAAAAATGCCAGGTCTGTCCAGGCTTTAACCCTTCCAATACTGCAGCTACTTTTGCCCAGAGCACAAGGACCCAACGATTTATGCAAACCATCTAAACCTTGTCTTGTTGGTATTCATTGGATAGCTCTCACTGAGTACTCTCAGATGAGTACCCATGTGCCAGGGTTTCAGTCATTATTCTCTCTTTTTTGCATCATTTAGTATCGGTCTAATTAGCCACCAGCAGCATAAGGGTTAAGAGCAGGAATTATATGTTCAGCACTGAAAGAGTGGCGAACTTATTTCCACTGTACCAACCTCCACATAATCGTAGTCGCAGTCACTATCTGTCTCCAGGACCATGTTTTCGTAGTGTAGTTTGACCACCTGGTTCTCTTCCACCATGATCTGCCACACACAGTTCAGGTCCGCCTCATACGCCCCGTCAAGATCGTAGTCCACCGAACCAAACCGCCCTGACGTACCATTCAGGAGACCCCCACATCCTTGTGCTGGACCTGGTGATGAGCAAAAGGTATGGTTGTTAACCCATTCACACTTGGAGGTACTTTGGAAGGTATCGTTTGCTACTCTCATACTTTTGAAAATAACTTGGATATAAAGCGAAAGTTCACAAAATATTTGAAGAAGTGTTGATTTTTTGCTTCTGATCAACATCCCCTTAAAGTGTTTTCCGGAAAATGCATCTGTAGGTAAAATATTTACAAAAATCGTCAGGCCTGTTTTGGCCGCTCTGAATGTTAATTGGTTAATAAAGGTCGCTAATGACAGAGGTATATAGAGAGGCTTTAAGTCCAAATCAGCAGGAATAGTGGTCAGAGGTAGAGAGAGTGAACTGGCAAAGAGGTACAGCCCAAGATAATAATAATAATAATAATAATAATAATCTTTATTTCACGAGGGTAACACAGTCAAATACAAGATTTGATTTTCGCTGTGGCCCTTAGATTTAAGGATTATACATTCAATTCTTCAGGCCACAGAGTTGAAAATTGTTCTTCAAGGTATAGTTTCTTGAATGATGAGAGAGATGGTGCCATTATCATATTTAAAGATAAGGAATTCCATATTACTATGCCTTGGTAAGTGAATGAGTGTTTAAATAGCTCGATTTTGATCGGTGGAGGAACCAAATTATGAGATGTTTTTGATCTTGTAAGGTGACCATGTTGATCTGAGCAGAACTGAAACATATTTTTCAGGTATATTGGACTCTGTCCATTTACAGATTTATACATTAGAATAGCAGTATTAAATTGAACTCTGTTAAGGAAAGGTAACCATTTTAGTGTTTTGAATAGACCGCTGCTTGGATGAGAGTAATCCACATCAAGTATATATCTTGCAGCTTTCTTCTGGAGCTTAAGCATTCTTGTCTGAATTTCGGAGCTAGAGTGGCCCCAAATGGTATTACAGTAATCAAAGTGAGGAAGTATGTACGCATTGAAAAAAAGGTTTCTTGTTTTAAGATCCATGTACAATTTCAGTTTTTTTAAAGGAAAATCCCTTTGGATATTTTCTTACATACATGGTTGACATGTTTGTTCCAATTTAAAGTATTAGTCACTAATATACCCTAAGTTTTTGTTCAGTGACAAGTTCTAATTCTGAGTCATACATAAAGAGGTTGAGATTAAAATTCTCAATAGATCTTGATAAAAAGGAAACTGTTTGGAAAAAAGGAGAGTGAAAAGTCAACGTGAAAAATGACTAATGCAAAGGTATGTTTTGACCACATGACAATTTTCTGATTTCTTGCCAAAATGAAATGACTGTAATTTAGAACTGAAGCTTGTGAAAAAGAAATTTAAAACCAATTATTTGAAATTGTAATGGTGTTTTTTTTACAGGTATGCATATATTCAAGAACTGAAGCTTGTGAAAAAGATATTTTAAACCAGATATTTCAGATTGTAGAGGTGATTCTCAACAGGTATATGTACATTTTGCCCTGATCAATGCAATTGGCTAGAGTCCAATACATATTTGTACCAGTTGTGCATAAGATTGCTTCCAGCAATTGCTGTCTGGACCTGTGACACTTATACCAATAAAATAGAAATAATGAACAATTTTAGAAAATATTTGAGGGAGAGTTGTTGGTAGTGTTACGATGAACATCTTCCCTTCAATGATTTTTAAAAACTATGATTTTGTCTGGAGGATTTCGCCAAAATTGTAAGGCTGATTTTGGCTGCTGCGGGCATCAATGGGTTAATCCGTTTATGCTTCGAGTTCCTATTAAAATGAATGCTTCAGTGATACCTATGATAATAACAATATGATTATGAATTAATTAACTAGAAGTGTAAAGTAGAATTCTAGATTAGTTTCTGATAGTCATTTATCTTTTGAACATTTCATAAAAGATTCTTTGAGAAGAAAAAAATGTCACCAAAATATTAAAGCTGGTTTTAGGCACTCAAGAAATGGATAAGTTAAATATCTTCAAAGTCACAGTGCTGCACTTTTAAGATTCCAAACTTGCTGTCTATTCCCATGGCCTCTGATGATCTTACCCCTACCAATGCTGAGGCTACTTTTGTCCAAAGAACAAGAATGCAAAGATTTTTGAAAACCATCTAAACCCTGTCATGTTGGTATTCACCGGAAAGCTCTTGCTCAGTACTCTCAGATGAGTACCCATATGCTAGGGTTTCAGTTATTTTTCAGATTTTTTGCATCATTTTGTATTGGTAAAATTAAAATTAGCTACCAGCAGCGTAAGGGTTAAGACACTCAATAAATGGATAAGTTAAATGACTTCTAAGTCACAATACTGCACTTCTAAGATTCTTTACTCTCTGAATATTCCTATATAGGCCTGTAAATATGTAAATTAAAATATGTCATTATTTTAATTTATTTATGTGACAACTCACCAAAAGTAGTTCTGTACGAAGCCGTGAAACCATCCTTAGAAACAGAAGCATCGGTGACGAAGTTGATGGTCATTGTGTTGTTGCTGGAGCGAAGAATGCCTGGATTGACCACGCCGCAGAATCTGCCTATCAGCGGGTAGGAGCTGTCAGGGCCATCATACACCGCCACAAAGTCCCACTTACATCGCGAGTGGCCCTCAAGCTCAAACTCGTTAAATCTGAAGAGTCAACAGCATTTCATATTATTCCTTTAGGACTAAGACTGTGGTTCAATACACCAATATTGCAATATTTTTATCGTAGGATTGAGTCTAAAACAGAGCTCATAAATACTGATTGCAAGGCGAAGAAAAAATGGCCTAATAGAGCAGGCCAGATATTGTATGTTGACATTCACAGGCAAAGCAGCCTGACCAAGTGATATAAGGCACCAATGGGGAAAGATGCCACGCAATGGCACAATTACGCCAAATTACAATCAAACTATGCTCCATGCAGGATAAATCTACTGTGGATGCTAGTTGTTGTTGGAAATGAATGCAAATAATTCGTGATGTGCTACCGAATGCAGAGTATTGATTCATGTACCATAATAATTATAATGATGATGATGATAATAATGGAAATAATAGTAATGGAATAAATAATAATAATAATAATAATAATAATAATAATAACAATAATAATAATAATAATAATAACAATAATAATAATAACAATAATAATAATGACAATAATAATAATGACAATAATAATAATCATAATCATGATAATATACAACAATAATAAAACTATCAATAATAATAATAATAATAATTATAATGATAATAAAATAATGATAATAATCATGATGATGATTATAATAATAATAATAATAATAATAATAATAATAATAATAATACAATGATGATAATGATAATAATAATAATAATAATAATAATAATAATAATAATAATAATAATAATAATAATAACAATAATAATAATAACAATAATAATAATGACAATAATAATAATCATAATCATGATAATAAACAACAATAATAAAACTATCAATAATAATAATAATAATAATAATAATTATAATGATAATAAAATAATGATAATAATCATGATGATGATTATAATAATAATAATAACAATAATAATAATAATAATAATACAATGATGATAATGATAATGATAATAATAATAATATAATAATAATAATAATAATAATAATAATAATAATAAAGCAAAAGCATTCTCACTTGAGTTCTATTACTCTGTCAGACTCCACCTCCAGATACCAGATACAGTTGGCGTTGTGGTGATACTTCACAGGATAGGTTGGAGTGTGAATACGTCCTCCGGGCTTTGTGAACCTCCCTCCACAGGCTGAAATAAAATAATAAATGAATAAACAAAATCCAATTATACATCAACCCGGAAAACATTAATGGGACAAATTCACTCCAGTTCAATCCACCATCAATAACTGGCTAGTCACAATTATGTCTTAAATAAATCCATTTTGATCTGATAGCTTAGAACCTATAATTAAATGGGAAGTAATATATGAAAAATACACAAAGAGGGTCGGAAATTAGTCTTAAAATAAATCCATTTTGATCTGATAACATTGAAGCTATAATAAAATAGGAAGTAATATATGAAAACTAATCAAAGAGGGACTATTTAATTGATAGGAAACAACAATTTCCAGTCAGATATTTCTTGAGAATTTCCATATGTGTCACACCATGTTTAAGCTACAGATGTAAATAGGTCAATATGGAAGAAAAGCGATATTAATCAAAAATTCCAAATCCTTTGGATAGTCATTTACTGCTTGGTGACCTACGAGGCCCAATAGATGGCTTCGAAGCCTGTATCGTGAGTTACCCGAGGCCAAATAGATGGCTTCGAAGCCTGTATCCTGATAGGATTTGTGACTTACCTGAGGCCCAATAGATGGCTTCGAAGTCTGTATCCTGGTAGGATTTGTGACTTACCCGAGGCCCAATAGAGGGCTTCGAAGCCTGTATCCTGATAGGATTTGTGACTTACCCGAGGCCCAATAGATGGCTTCGAAGCCTGTATCCTGGTAGGATTTGTGACTTACCCGAGGCCCAATAGATGGCTTCGAAGCCTGTATCCTGGTAGGATTTGTCCGAGTGGAAGATGATGGTCATGCTGCCCAGTGAATAGAGCATCTGGGGTGCCGTCTTGCCGCAGAATTTGCCGAGACTTTTACCGGCTGTACTGTTCCCTTCATGAACTTCAACATAATCCCAGATGCAGTTCCAGGCTGAGGAAAATTCAAAAATAGTAAGTAAGTGAATACATTCAAAATCCAGCAAAAAATAAACAATTGTCGTGAATACATTAAAAATCCAGCTACTTCCTTTCAGGTTTATTTTCTCTAAGTCAATTAAAGATGCAAATTACTCTTAAAAATGGATTTATGTCAACCAACATCCAAAGATCAATATTCAAATTGTTGAAATCATATCTGAGTCACCCATACCTTTAAATATTTCATCTGATATATAACATGAAGACAATCATGGAATTACATCCAAAAGAAATTGTATAATTCTTTTTTAGCAAAGGATGAATCATGGCTATGATGTTTGTGCAATTGTATCTTATTCATCTTTAACTTTCATTAGTAAATTGTTTATTCTATTTAATGTTCAAGAAAAAAAACATACGTTAGATTTATGATGCTAGGAATCAAAGCAATCAGTCAAATATAGAAATCTGTATAATTAAAATAGAAATCAGTCTGGATGGTTCCCCTGTCTGACAATAGGTGGCACTGTTTGATGACATCATTTTCCCAAGTCCAACCATGGTGAGTTTGCGTGTCAAAGGAGATCTCTCGCAGTTGTATGGGCTTGTTCTACTAAAAATTACTAAGGGCCCCTGAATTTTCAATATTATCGCAAAAGGTGGCTACCACTTTGCTATAATTGTGACATTTATCAATGGCAATCATTCTGTCGTATTTCTGATGTACCCATATTGTACAGTGTGATACGAGTAATATCTCATGAAAATTGAAAATCCATTATTCCTTGGCCCTGAACTATTTCTTTGAGCCCTTAATTCTTAGAGTTTGGTGCCTCGTCGTTATAAGGTTCAGCTAACCCTCTCTCTACAACATGTCAGTATGGCAGGCAATCACCAAGAAGACGCAGTGTCTTTCCATTCTTGACTGCGCCACCTATTAACAATCAGCAGAACCATCAAAACTGCAACATAACTTCTCCCATGCAAACAAATTGTTAAATGGTAATCCATTCATGCAGAAGGTGTTCAATAGAATAAGTGAAGGATTATAAGTGCTGTCCACATGATTTTCTTGATTATTTTATTGTCATGATATTCTTGATGTCATAATAATTCTAATAACATCTTTTAACAAAACCTTTGATAGAGATTAATGTTTGGGTTCTCATAACCATTCTATATCATATATACCTTAATAGAAATGCTCTGATCAGAAAGATATCTCCAAAATAGTCTGGCCTTTTTAGTCATTACAGTAGAGTTTGGCAAAAAATGGACAATCAATTAAAATGTTAATCCCAAAAACCCAAATGGTCTTACAAAAGTTTAACAGCTAGGCTGCTTAATGGTATTCTCATACTTAAAGATGATTCTGGCCCCTAAAAAATGACATCTAAAGAAGGTTGCTGATAGACTTGTTACTGACATACTGCCAACAACTTTCTTTGCTAAAGATGCTTGTGCAAAAAAGGATTACAAAAAAGTCAGATTGGTTTCAGGCTTCTTGTGGTAAGCATGGATCGATAAATCCACCCATGCCTATAATATTCAAAATCGAATGACTAATTTGGTGATGTCTCTCTAACAAACCCCTTTTTGGGGAAATATTTGAAATAAATAAAGTGTTGATTTTTCACTTACAACTCTCCTTATATTCTATTCTATTATAACCATCGCAGGTTGAGTTGACACTTGGCGATTAGATCTTCAGGCATGATTGGTTTAGTAACAAAAACATAATTGATAAGGTGCAATATGTGGAGGCATACCTTCATGCAACTTCAGTGAGGGCTGATTCAAAAAAAAGGGGAAGAAAGTGTCATGAAAATATTTCTCCCCTGAGTCAGGCAATCTGAATATTGGACTTAACCCTTACAATGCTGATGCTGCTTATATCCAAAACACAAGGCTGCAAAGATTTTTGAAAATCATCTAAACCCTGTCATGTTGGTATTCACTGGATAGCTCTCGCTGATAACTCTCAGATGAGTACCCATATGCCAGGGTTTCAGAATTTTTTGCATCGTTTTGTATTGGCCAAATTAGCCAGCAGCACCATAAGGGTTAACAGTTGATACCTTGATCCATAGTCTTAGCCAGCAGGGCGTCTGGATGTCTTTTTGGGCACCCAAACCCCTAAAAAGCACCCCTTAGAACAACCAAAAGATTTTGTGAAGAATTTCTTAAAATTTCAATCTCAAGCATATAATTGAATTTTCTCATCTCCATATAATTCCCTTGACAAGGTATAAGGATATCATGCCTTATTGTGATAAATCTATACATGTTTATGGTTGAAATCTGAGTATATTGTGGTCCCCCTCAAAAATGTGGACGCCCAAAGATTTTACAATTGCCAATTTCAGGCACCCAGTTTCCAAATCCTGGCTACGACCCTGCCTCGATCAATATCACAACATCCAGTGATCCCATGCAAATATCAGAAACAGGCGCTATCACAGCAAGATCATATTTTGTGCAATATTCACTATCAGAGTATTGACAATTTAATATCACAGTAGGAAAATATTCCACACAATGTTCTCAATCATAGGATATAGGATTATATAGAATTATTAATACTCTAACAGCAGACAAATGTCCCATGCAATATTCACAATAAGATATAGGATTACTAATACTTTAATATCACAAAAGGCAAATATTCCATGTTCAGAGAGAATTGTCCAGCATAGAAACAATCCAACATATTTTTTTCTGAATTAAAAAATTCTGTCAATGAAACATTTTGATCAAAGCCCCAAAAATCTCCAGAATTTCCATATGCATACTTCAAATGAGTTCAAAATTTGGAAATATAGTCATTACTTTTCCTGCAACACTAAAGCCAAACAATGAGCAGTCAGTTGTTACTAGGGGGTGGGTGGTGAGAGAGTGAACTGGGCAACCTTGAGCCCACCAACTAATCCTAAGTTCCCTGCAAAGATTAAACTTGCTCCGAGCAAAATTCTCAAAACCAAGTACCTTTTACAGTGGCAAGAGTCAACAAGTAGTCAACACCTTAGACCAAAGACTATTGGGGCAGAGCCTCAGGGTCATAGGGTTGCATGCCCCCAGATGGATTACTAATGTCCAGAAAAGGGTCTGGTGTCTAAACTAAAGCTACAGGCATGGAGCTACTAAAAATATATATGTTAAACTGTTAAAACACAATCACTTCTAAGGCTCACAAGACTACCGAACCTAAGTAATGCCAAGAACATGGTCATGTGACTAGATCACATGACCTCCATGCGGCGGTGTCCGAGGGTCGTCATGCCTAGATTAAAATCAGATACAACCTTTGGGAGAGGTGGAATTTCTGGTCTCTGCGTTATCTGTTACATTTTGAGGAACTTGTTCACCACCTTCTAGACTGAATCTTTCCGGCTCGAACTTGAGCACGATAAAGTGTTCAGGGTCCACGGAGATGGTGTAGACGCAGTCCAGGTTGTTGCCATAGAGACCAGGGTGCCCTGGAGACATAATTCTGCCTGTTTTGTCCGTAAAAAGTGCACCACATCCTGAAACAAACAAAATATGGAATGTATATGTATATATATATATGTATATATATATATATATATATATATATATATATATATATATATATATATATATATATATATATATATATATATGTATATATATATATGTATATATATATATATATATATATATATATATATATATAAATATATATATAAATATATATATATAAATATATATATATATATATATATATATATATATATATATATATATATATATATATATATATATATATATATATATATATATATACATACATATATATATACATGTATATATATATATATATATATATATATATATATATATATATATATATATATATATATAAATATATATATATATAAATATATATATATATATGTATATATACATGTATATATATATATATATATATATATATATATATATATATATATATATATATATATACATATATATATATATATACATATATATAATATACATATATATCTACATCTATATCAATATCAATAAATATATATATATATATATATATATATATATATATATATATATATATATATATATATATATATATATATATATATATATATATATATATATATATATACATATATATTTATACAAATACACACGCATATAAGGCTATGTCTATAAATACAAAATTCGCTTTGATGAAAATTATATCTTAAATATAGTTATACCCCTATTGGTAATGTGATCCTGACTGAGGAACATTGACTTAAGCGACTCTCACTACAGTGGTACATGAACGTGGAGGTAAGGGTTTATTTTGTAAAAGAAAAGTTAACTTACCAGAAGTCCAGTTGGCAGCAAAACCATTTCCAGTGACGGTGGCGTCTGAGTGGAACTTGATCTTCATCTTGTGGCTGGTGGATTTGTAGGATGGCGGTCGGTTGCTGGAGCAGAATCTGCCCAGAGAAACCTCTGAATCATCTCGTTGGTAATCCAACAGCTGGAACAATAATAATAATAATAATAATAATTATAATAATTATAATAATAATATAATAATAATAATAATAATAATAATAATAATAATGATAATAATAATAATATTTATTTAAAGAGGGTAACTCAGTCTTATAGTAAGGATCTTCCCTGAGGCCCTATGCCATTTTTACAAGTAGCCCGAGGGCCCAAGGGTTACATTGCTTTTTTAGAGATGGTGCACATCTGAATGCTTTAGTTAAGCTATTCCAAACTTTGGGCCAGGAGTATGATATGTCTTTTTACCCAATAGATTTATTACATTTTGGAAGAGGTAACAATGAGGAGGTTACATTGCGAGTTCCATAAGAGCGATTTTCTTGTATGTAAGAGAAAAGTTTGTTCATATTATGGGGGTAGGATAACAGAGATAACAGATCAAGTTTACAAGGTTCATAATTTGCTGTTTCATTTAGGGACACAACATTAACCCATTAATGCTGCTGACAGGGGCCAAAAGCAGCCTCACAATTTTGAAGGCGAAATCGAACTGAGGACTTAACAAACAATTCTGCTTTGAATATTTTGTAAAAATCAGTTTAAATTCCAAATTTATTGACAACAGTATCATAGATGCAGACATTTATTTTTATTTCAACTCCTCAACATGAACAGGTTAAGATAGCTTTAAGACTTGACTATCTGTCTCATGAATATGCATGCCAAACTATGCCAAGAAAACAGGGCAACTCAGGCAGCCAGTCAACCGGCATGTGTCAGCAGACTGGAGCCAGGTGCAACTGAATGTCGATTGTAAGGCTGTACCACTGACCAATTGCAGTCTCCCACCACTGCCCAAAATAAAGGTATGTGAGAAAGTTGCCAGTGCCTTTGGGTTAGGCGGTGGTTTCCCCCAGTATCTATACTTGGCTAGTCACGATTTCACCTCAATTTGGTAGAAAAAAGTATCAATAAAGCTAATTCCAGGAATAAGTTTAAACAATAAAGAAAATAACTGTGCCCGTAGGATTATAAATACAACCGCATGACTTAATTACCTGAACATAATCATCAGAACAGTTATGGCTCTGAGCAATATCAAAAGGAGCTTGGAAAGTGATGTTGACGTGGTACCCTGTCTCCACGTTAATCTCCCATTCACACTCAGTGTTAGGAGGGTAGCGGCCAGGATACTGAGGGCTAGACACCACACCACTAGGAGAATGGAGCAAGGCACCACAACCTGAAAGGTGGAGAAAATGAAACAAAACATTAAAAAGGATGTAACTAAAATTATATAAGATCATCTAATTGCCATTTGGAATCTAATATTTTACACAAGACCAGGAAAACCAGGTATCAATACTGACATGTCTCTTTAAATGGGAACATTTCCATATTCCTCCAAAAATCCCTATTTAATTTACATTCCAATGATAAGGCAAGGACCAAACTTCTCAGTGTCCAACATACATATGTAGCTCTACAGAACAAGTCCAAATTTACCAGTCATAGTAAGATAGCTAAGCTGACATCTTTATTGGTGTTTATTATAAGATCTAAATGAATAGCACATTATTGCATATTGTTGTAAGACTATAAGCCAGAAAACTTGTGTAGTGTAGCAAGTTTTTATTTAGTAATATACATGGGTCTGCAGTAGGGATGGGGACCGGAAACCGGAAACCGGTTCAAACCGGCCTGAGCATTGCGGTTAACCAGTCAAGCACCGGACCTCCCTCTAAACGGTTCGGTTTTCTATGCATGCACAGGGTTCCTGGAGGCGTAATAAAACTGTCAGCACCTACCTCCTCGCTGGCCTCACAATGTCTCCCAAGCGCGACGATCAAAAAGCCATTTCAAAATCTCTCAAGTCTGGTACCCTGCCCACTTTCACTATGCTCAGAAGCCTTCTGAGCGTAGACAAAGTGCCCAGGGAGCTAGTATATAGGAACTTTCAAGAACTTTCCAGTTCAGGCAAGTTCAGCCACGCATTCCATTGCATAGTTTCGTATCCAAGAAATGTCATTAATAAACCGTTTAGGAAACCGTGATAAAACCGAACTGTAGAAGCAAAACCGAGAACCGAACCGAACCGTAGAATTCTCAACGATCCCCATCCCTAGTCTGCAGGCAGTTCTGTAGGAAGTTAGAACTGGAGTAGAATTGTATAGAGTTGAAATCTCTATTGCAGAGCATTCTGTGCCTATATGCACCACGCCTTTGGAATGAGCTCCCTGACAACATCAAGGCTGCATATAGTGTGCAAAACTTCAAGAAACAGCTGAAAACATTGCTATTTCGAAAGGAGTTTAATTGACTATATGGACCATGACAACTGTCCAATGACTTTTAAGCGCTTTTGAACATTATAGGTGGAAAGGGCACTATAACAAATATCAATTATTATCATTATTATTTTTAGGTAATAAACTGGGTTAAATTATAGTAATTATTTTGATTGTGAGGCACTGCTAGAACAGGTTGAAGTAAGGCTAGTAGATTCCAGGTGCTACTAAGCCCTACAAGGCTTGTATATATAGTGTTTTGGTTATTGTGGGACCCTGCATCTACTTGCAGAATTGCTGAGTAGAGAAAATGGACCAATGTTTACCCTACAATTTTTTCAACTTTCCCTTCCTATTTTTAAACTGAACATCTTATACGAGAATATCTTGATAAGTTGAACAACACCGTAAGGTTCCTCAGCTTCCACTTAAACTTACCTCCAGACACAAAAGAATACTTTATACGGAATCCCCTGGCACCGTCAGCGCTGTCCGTGTGGAACTCCACCCTCAGGGCGTTGCTCATAGACGTGATGGCTTTAGGGGTCTGGTCCCCACAGAACTTGCCAATGGAGGGCGAGGAGGCAGCCCCACCGTTGAAGATCTCTAAGTAATCGTAGATACAGTTACTGTGGGCCTCAATATCCAGATCCTCCACCTCAAGCTGAAATACAACAAAAACATTGGGATAGATCAGTGGGGTGTGGATTAGGAACAGTCCCAGATGGCTGTGTCATCATCATTCTCCTTCTTCTGCTTATCAACATTATCAGTAATATAACTAATACTATTATTAGTATCATTAATTTTAATGTTATTATTATTATCATTAATAGCATTATCATTGTTATTAGTATTAGTATCATGATTATTATTATCATTTGTATTATTATCATTATTATTATAATCCTATTATTATAATCCACATCATACTAATCATCATTATTATTGCATGTATGGATCATTATCATAATCATTGTCATTACAATCATTATAATTATTCCTATCATCATCAGTATGACCTACCTTGATTTGGCTTCCATCTTGAGGCGCATCATACTAATCATCATTATTATTGCATGTATGGATCATTATCATAATCATTGTCATAACAATCATTATAATCATTCCTATCATCATCAGTATGACCTACCTTGACTTGGCTTCCTTCAGGAGCCTGAATGAGCCAGGCACACGAGTCATGATGGTCGTAATTGTTGGGGTAGTTGGGACTTGTGACCACACCTGGACTGGTCAGAATACCACCGCAATCTGTCAAATATAGAACTCGTTATTACCAACACTCAATGCACAACTCATCACCAATGCACTTCTTCCTACTGAGAATAATGTACTAATAACATAATCATCTCCTCAGGAAACCAACACTCAATTCACAACTCACCATCAATACACTTCTTCCTACTGAGAATAATGTAATAATAACATTATCATCTCCTCAGGAAACCAACACTCAATTCACAACTCACCATCATTACACTTCTTCCTACTGAGAATAATGTAATAATAACATAATTATCTCCTCAGGAAACCAACACTCAATTCACAACTCACCATCATTACACTTCTTCCTACTGAGAATAATGTAATAATAACATAATTATCTCCTCAGGAAACCAACACTCAATTCACAACTCACCATCATTACACTTCTTCCTACTGAGAATAATGTAATAATAAAATAATTATCTCCTCAGGAAACCAACACTCAATTCACAACTCACCACCATTACACTTCTTCCTACTGAGAATAATGTAATAATAAAATAATTATCTCCTCAGGAACTATACAGTTCTTAATAACCATAACACATTACCATCAAACGTTTATGTAAAACAATGGAAAAATGATGTAATAATAAATAAACTTCCTAGTAATAATAAATAAACTTCCCGGACAACAATGCCCAAAATCAAACCTAATTAAAGCATAATAACATTGCAACTTTTTTCAGGTTTTTTGCGTGATTTTGTATTGGCAAAAATTAGCCAATGAGCCACCACCGCATAAGGGATACCGTAAATTCTCAGAAGTTTAGACCACCCTAGGAATTTGGGCCACTATAATTACTTTGAAAAATAAATGTTGGGAAATATGGACCACCATTGATCAATTGCTGGGAGCTATATCACAAATAATGGACAGCTATTACTCTGCTGTATCAGTATTTTCCATAAAACATGGGCCACATTCAACCCATACAATTGTAATTATTAAAATGTGCCCCAAATTACAGAGAATTTACAGTACACCTTATTGTTATAAGCATGACTTACTAGTAAACTCATAGGTGAAGTTGAAACCAGCATCGACGACACTGCGGTCAGCTCGGAACTGGATCCAGAGATTGGAGGTGGGGGAGGCCATGCGGTGAGGGGGGAACATGTGGTGAGTGCTAGTATTGCCACAAAATCGTCCAATCAGACGACCTGTCTCATCCGAGCCTGAAAATAACCAATCAGTGGACAGGTCTTATAAGAACATTGAATAGACACAGAATCGTCCAATCAGACGACCTGTCTCATCCGAGCCTGAAAATAACCAATCAGTGGACAGGTCTTATAAGAGCATTGAATAAATAATATATAGACTATAGCCAGTCAGCTAGCTTCAGTTAATGATTGGTACCTCGATCCATACAGAGTTGAGTTCTGCATGCCCTGCAAAGTACTCAACTCAGCCCAAAGCCTGTAGAAGAAACTGAAATGTTTTTGGAAATGTTCATCAGAACATGATAAATAGAAAGAGAACCAATTAGTATTTATCAGGACATGGAGATGGATACAGATAATGTAACGTGAGAAATTTGCCAGTGACTTTTTAGTTTTGATTTTGCTCAGGTGCTCCCGTTTCCTCCACCATTTCCAACTGACTAGTCATGATTTGACCTAAATACTGTATAATTGGTATTTTTCATAGACATTTAATTTTCCCTATTTTCGTGCTCCCCATGATAGCGCGAAAATAACATCCTTCATATAAATATCTATATAGTAATGATTATATTAAGTTTAAGTGCTTAAATGTGCAAATTTAAAGCAGCACAAACCCTCCAGCAGGGATGTAAAGTGAAATTTTTAGCACTCCAAATTAAAGCCATATACAGTATGGCAGATGACTATAATCAAAATTCAAAATTCTTCTTACCTTCTCTTAGCTCCAGAAAGTCAAAGGCACAGAATCTGTGTTCCTCCAAGGCGAAGTCTTTGAAGCGCAGGGCAACAGAGGAGTTTTGGTGCTGAGGATTGCTGATGACCCAGGTACAGAGCTGGGAATCATTGTAGTAGCCCATGTCGAAGTTAGGGGACGCAATAAAACCAGACGGCGCAGTCAGCATGCCTCCACAAACTGAACAAACGCACAACAATAAACAAGATTAGATATCAGTACAATCAATGTCATTGCTGTTTTTTTTGTAGTACAGTTCTCCTTTGATACAAGTATCACAATATCTTACTAGTAGACACACATATAGCATTAGTAATAGGCACCTTTAGGATAATTAATGCCATTTGTTTGTGTTTTCTTTTTTGAAGTACGGATCTCCTTTGATACAAGTATCACAATATGTAACTGGTAGACAAACATAGCATTCGCATTAGCGATAGGCACCGTTAAAACTTTCTGGAGACAATACAATATCAAGATTTTCTTTACAATATGCTATCTTAACGACATTCTTAACGATACTTCAAGCCTTTCAGAGACTTTGATCGATTTTGCAGTGTCAATTTCAAATATTTTACTAATAAATTCCAAACTGCCTTAAAATTTGTTTGGTTAGGTAGCAAGAATTTATCGTTAAGACCTCACACAACATTTCCTCACAAAATCACAATTTCTAGGCAAAAGGTCATCTAGATGGTCTTATATGAAATTAAACAATTGGTGAATTATAAGCAAACACGCAATGGCCAAAACTTTGAAATTAATTGAAGCTAATGAGGTCAGAGAATAAGGATACCTTTTTACACAATTAAGGAAATTTTTCTGACAAAATTACAATTTTTTGACAAAACACTCTGGGTTGCTATGTACTACTTTGTGTATGTTTACAGTGAAACCTCTCATTGTGAACACCCCAGAGATGTGAAAACTTCCCAATGTGAACACCATTTCCAGGTCCCATTTGTATCTATTACATTACGAAAAGAACTCTGAAATATGAGCACCCCCTACATGCACGCTTTTGCCTTGGTCTAAAGGTGTTCACTTATTCAAGTTTTCACTGTACCTTAGAGGAATAAAAGAATGTCTATGTAGCAAGAGACCAATTACTATATGCCCTAGAGTGAAGGGCTGGACATGCCAGGGGTCTCTGATCTGGCATCAGCGTGAGGTTGCAAGGGGAAAGGACCAATCAGGGCTCTCGAATCGTTTACATTACAAAGAAACCTGTGCGCCAGCATGCCCAGAAACGACTTTTGGGCTTTTTGTCAAGCTAGCCTATGCAGGTTGAGCGGCTGGTTTTATATCCATTTGTTATTTTATTTTTTCATCTGAGACTATACTAAGTGCTGCTAACCTGATTCCTCGGCTGAGGAATACGAGGCCCGGAATCCTCCGCTGCTGACCGAGCCGTCCGTCCAGAACGTCACCTTCATGGTGTTGGACGAGGACTGGACGGGCTCCGCCGAGTCTCCGCACAGGAACTTGATCACAGGTGCCTCGTCCGATACGCCATCGTAAACCTAGGAGGAGAAAGTGAGGCGGTAAAGAGAGACTGCAGGCACAGGAACTTGATCACAGGTGCCTCGTCCGATACGCCATTGTAAACCTAGGAGGAGAAAGTAAGGCGGTAAAGAGGGACTGCAGTAACCTTGATCACAGGTGCCTCGTCCGATACGCCATCGTAAACCTAGGAGGAGAAAGTAAGGCGCTAAAGAGTGACTGCAGTAACCTTGATCACAGGTGCCTCGTCCGATACGCCATCGTAAACCTAGGAGGAGAAAGTGAGGCGGTAAAGAGAGACTGCAGGCACAGGAACTTGATCACAGGTGCCTCGTCCGAGACGCCATCGTAAACCTAGGAGGAGAAAGTGAGGCGGTAAAGAGAGACTGCAGGCACAGGAACTTGATCACAGGTGCCTCGTCCGATACGCCATCGTAAACCTAGGAGGAGAAAGTGAGGCGGTAAAGAGAGACTGCAGGCACAGGAACTTGATCACAGGTGCCTCGTCCGATACGCCATCGTAAACCTAGGAGGAGAAAGTGAGGCGGTAAAGAGAGACTGCAGGCACAGGAACTTGATCACAGGTGCCTCGTCCGATACGCCATCGTAAACCTAGGAGGAGAAAGTGAGGCGGTAAAGAGAGACTGCAGGCACAGGAACTTGATCACAGGTGCCTCGTCCCATACGCCATTGTAAACCTAGGAGGAGAAAGTAAGGCGGTAAAGAGGGACTGCAGTAACCTTGATCACAGGTGCCTCGTCCGATACGCCATCGTAAACCTAGGAGGAGAAAGTGAGGCGGTAAAGAGGGACCGCAGTAACCTTGATCATAGGTGCCTCGTCCGATACGCCATCGTAAACCTAGGAGGAGAAAGTAAGGCGGTAAAGAGGGACCGCAGTAAACTTGATCACAGGTGCCTCGTCCGATACGCCATCGTAAACCTAGGAGGAGAAAGTGAGGCGGTAAAGAGAGACTGCAGGCACAGGAACTTGATCACAGGTGCCTCGTCCGATACGCCATCGTAAACCTAGGAGGAGAAAGTGAGGCGGTAAAGAGGGACTGCAGTAACCTTGATCACAGGTGCCTCGTCCGATACGCCATCGTAAACCTAGGAGGAGAAAGTAAGGCGGTAAAGAGGGACTGCAGGCACAGGAACTTGATCACAGGTGCCTCGTCCGATACGCCATTGTAAACCTAGGAGGAGAAAGTAAGGCGGTAAAGAGGGACTGCAGTAACCTTGATCACAGGTGCCTCGTCCGATACGCCATCGTAAACCTAGGAGGAGAAAGTGAGGCGGTAAAGAGGGACTGCAGTAACCTTGATCACAGGTGCCTCGTCCGATACGCCATCGTAAACCTAGGAGGAGAAAGTGAGGCGGTAAAGAGGGACTGCAGTAACCTTGATCACAGGTGCCTCGTCCGATACGCCATCGTAAACCTAGGAGGAGAAAGTGAGGCGGTAAAGAGGGACTGCAGTAACCTTGATCACAGGTGCCTCGTCCGATACGCCATCGTAAACCTAGGAGGAGAAAGTGAGGCGGTAAAGAGAGACTGCAGGCACAGGAACTTGATCACAGGTGCCTCGTCCGATACGCCATCGTAAACCGAGGAGGAGAAAGTGAGGCGGTAAAGAGAGACTGCAGGCACAGGAACTTGATCACAGGTGCCTCGTCCCATACGCCATTGTAAACCTAGGAGGAGAAAGTAAGGCGGTAAAGAGGGACTGCAGTAACCTTGATCACAGGTGCCTCGTCCGATACGCCATCGTAAACCTAGGAGGAGAAAGTAAGGCGGTAAAGAGGGACTGCAGTAACCTTGATCACAGGTGCCTCGTCCGATACGCCATCGTAAACCTAGGAGGAGAAAGTGAGGCGGTAAAGAGGGACTGCAGTAACCTTGATCACAGGTGCCTCGTCCGATACGCCATCGTAAACCTAGGAGGAGAAAGTGAGGCGGTAAAGAGGGACTGCAGTAACCTTGATCACAGGTGCCTCGTCCGATACGCCATCGTAAACCTAGGAGGAGAAAGTGAGGCGGTAAAGAGAGACTGCAGGCACAGGAACTTGATCACAGGTGCCTCGTCCGATACGCCATCGTAAACCGAGGAGGAGAAAGTGAGGCGGTAAAGAGAGACTGCAGGCACAGGAACTTGATCACAGGTGCCTCGTCCGAGACGCCATCGTAAACATAGGAGGAGAAAGTGAGGCGGTAAAGAGAGACTGCAGGCACAGGAACTTGATCACAGGTGCCTCGTCCGATACGCCATCGTAAACCGAGGAGGAGAAAGTGAGGCGGTAAAGAGAGACTGCAGGCACAGGAACTTGATCACAGGTGCCTCGTCCCATACGCCATTGTAAACCTAGGAGGAGAAAGTAAGGCGGTAAAGAGGGACTGCAGTAACCTTGATCACAGGTGCCTCGTCCGATACGCCATCGTAAACCTAGGAGGAGAAAGTAAGGCGGTAAAGAGGGACTGCAGTAACCTTGATCACAGGTGCCTCGTCCGATACGCCATCGTAAACCTAGGAGGAGAAAGTGAGGCGGTAAAGAGGGACTGCAGTAACCTTGATCACAGGTGCCTCGTCCGATACGCCATCGTAAACCTAGGAGGAGAAAGTAAGGCGGTAAAGAGGGACCGCAGTAACCTTGATCACAGGTGCCTCGTCCGAGACGCCATTGTAAACCTAGGAGGAGAAAGTAAGGCGGTAAAGAGGGACCGCAGTAACCTTGATCACAGGTGCCTCGTCCGATACGCCATCGTAAACCTAGGAGGAGAAAGTGAGGCGGTAAAGAGAGACTGCAGGCACAGGAACTTGATCACAGGTGCCTCGTCCGAGACGCCATCGTAAACCTAGGAGGAGAAAGTGAGGCGGTAAAGAGAGACTGCAGGCACAGGAACTTGATCACAGGTGCCTCGTCCCATACGCCATCGTAAACCTAGGAGGAGAAAGTAAGGCGGTAAAGAGGGACTGCAGTAACCTTGATCACAGGTGCCTCGTCCGATACGCCATCGTAAACCTAGGAGGAGAAAGTAAGGCGGTAAAGAGGGACTGCAGTAACCTTGATCACAGGTGCCTCGTCCGATACGCCATCGTAAACCTAGGAGGAGAAAGTGAGGCGGTAAAGAGGGACTGCAGTAACCTTGATCACAGGTGCCTCGTCCGATACGCCATCGTAAACCTAGGAGGAGAAAGTAAGGCGGTAAAGAGGGACCGCAGTAACCTTGATCACAGGTGCCTCGTCCGAGACGCCATTGTAAACCTAGGAGGAGAAAGTAAGGCGGTAAAGAGGGACCGCAGTAACCTTGATCACAGGTGCCTCGTCCGAGACGCCATCGTAAACCTAGGAGGAGAAAGTAAGGCGGTAAAGAGGGACTGCAGGCACAGGAACTTGATCACAGGTGCCTCGTCCGATACGCCATCGTAAACCTAGGAGGTTAAAGTGAGGCGGTAAAGAGGGACTGCAGTAACCTTGATCACAGGTGCCTCGTCCGATACGCCATCGTAAACCTAGGAGGAGAAAGTAAGGCGGTAAAGAGGGACTGCAGTAACCTTGATCACAGGTGCCTCGTCCGATACGCCATCGTAAACCTAGGAGGAGAAAGTAAGGTGGTAAAGAGGGACTGCAGTAACCTTGATCATAGGTGCCTCGTCCGAGACGCCATCGTAAACCTAGGAGGAGAAAGTAAGGCGGTAAAGAGGGACTGCAGTAACCTTGATCACAGGTGCCTCGTCCGATACGCCATCGTAAACCTAGGAGGAGAAAGTAATGCGGTAAAGAGGGACTGCAGTAACCTTGATCATAGGTGCCTCGTCCGAGACGCCATCGTAAACCTAGGAGGAGAAAGTAAGGCGGTAAAGAGGGACTGCAGTAACCTTGATCACAGGTGCCTCGTCCGATACGCCATCATAAACCTAGGAGGAGAAAGTAAGGCGGTAAAGAGGGACTGCAGTAACCTTGATCACAGGTGCCTCGTCCGATACGCCATCGTAAACCTAGGAGGAGAAAGTAAGGCGGTAAAGAGGGACCGCAGTAACCTTGATCACAGGTGCCTCGTCCGATACGCCATCGCAAACCTAGGAGGAGAAAGTAAGGCGGTAAAGAGGGACTGCAGTAACCTTGATCACAGGTGCCTCGTCCGATACGCCATCGTAAACCTAGGAGGAGAAAGTAAGGCGGTAAAGAGGGACTGCAGTAACCTTGATCACAGGTGCCTCGTCCGATACGCCATCGTAAACCTAGGAGGAGAAAGTGAGGCGGTAAAGAGGGACTGCAGTAACCTTGATCACAGGTGCCTCGTCCGATACGCCATCGTAAACCTAGGAGGAGAAAGTAAGGCGGTAAAGAGGGACCGCAGTAACCTTGATCACAGGTGCCTCGTCCGATACGCCATCGTAAACCTAGGAGGAGAAAGTAAGGCGGTAAAGAGGGACTGCAGTAACCTTGATCACAGGTGCCTCGTCCGAGACGCCATCGTAAACCTAGGAGGAGAAAGTGAGGCGGTAAAGAGGGACTGCAGTAACCTTGATCACAGGTGCCTCGTCCGATACGCCATCGTAAACCTAGGAGGAGAAAGTAAGGCGGTAAAGAGGGACTGCAGTAACCTTGATCACAGGTGCCTCGTCCGATACGCCATCGTAAACCTAGGAGGAGAAAGTAAGGCGGTAAAGAGGGACCGCAGTAACCTTGATCACAGGTGCCTCGTCCGATACGCCATCGTAAACCTAGGAGGAGAAAGTAAGGCGGTAAAGAGGGACCGCAGTAACCTTGATCACAGGTGCCTCGTCCGATACGCCATCGTAAACCTAGGAGGAGAAAGTAAGGCGGTAAAGAGGGACTGCAGTAACCTTGATCACAGGTGCCTCGTCCGATACGCCATCGTAAACCTAGGAGGAGAAAGTAAGGCGGTAAAGAGGGACCGCAGTAACCTTGATCACAGGTGCCTCGTCCGATACGCCATCGTAAACCTAGGAGGAGAAAGTGAGGCGGTAAAGAGGGACTGCAGTAACCTTGATCACAGGTGCCTCGTCCGATACGCCATCGTAAACCTAGGAGGAGAAAGTGAGGCGGTAAAGAGGGACCGCAGTAACCAAATATCCAGATGGACTGCCAGAAAACAGATACTACTACTACTACTGCTACTACTACTTATGATAATAATATTATCAATAATAATAATAATGATGATAATAAAAGTGATAATAATGATGATAATAATAATAATAATGATAATAATGATAATAATAGTAATAATTATAATAATAATGATAATGGTAATACTGATAATGATAATAATAATAATAATTAAAAAAATAATAATAATGATAATAACAATAATAATAATAATAATAATAATAATTATAATAATAATAATAACAATAATAATAATACTACTAATAATAATAATAATACTAATAATGATAATACAATAATAATGATATGATTATTTATTGTCAAAAAAAACAGGGTAGCAGAGAATCTGAGTCAAATAATCCCACAAGCTACCTAAAGCTATGAAGGCAGGCATGTCACTCTAAGAAAGCTATTTACTTTGTTACAATCATATTACAGTAAGGGCTGGTCAGGCTAGCATTGAAGTACGCTGTAACTACAAGCATACTTTCACTTTATTTATTGCTACTGACGGTACTGACCCCTAATGCCTATAAACTAGTCGCGTAGTCAGGCCAGTAATGCTGCTGTACTGTAAATCTATAGGACTATTTTGCTGGTTTATATTCAGTACTCACCCCTACACGGTCATAGTGGCAGCCACTGTGATGCTGCTGTAATGTAAATCTATGGGACTATTTTGCTGGTTTATATTCAGTACTCACCCCCACACGGTCGTAGTGGCAGCCACTGTGATGCTCCGTGCTGAAGTCTGGGAACTCTATCTTGACCCTTCGACCTTGAGGAACCGTGATCTTCCAGATGCAGATACGGGAATGAGGGTACTGGCCAGGGTAGTTGGGACTGGTAAACACCCCAGTCGGTGTCGTCAATTCACCACCACATTCTGAAGAAAATGTAATATTATGAAATATCATTATTGCTACAAATATGTTTCCTCCAATGAGAAAGATTCATACATATCATGTGATTTAAGGTTTTTCCTGTTACTTCCTCCACCATTTTACATCGCCCTTAGCCCTAGGTAGGGGTGAAGGCAATGTGAAACTTAAAGAATGCAAAACACTCAATTAATAACAAAATTAAAAGACTTAAAGTTTAAGAAATAGAATTGAAGAGTTTTTGTTAAGAAAAAAACCCTTCTTATCTCTCAAAAGAATACTTAGTTCAGACAAGTCTTTTCACTTTTCACATATTCATAATATATATGATTGAACATTTCTAGGGAAATCTGTTCACTTTCTGTGAGGATATTTGGGAGGAAAAATGTCGATGATATTAAGCATACCTTCAACACTAGCCTCGAAGTTGAGCTTGAAGCCCGTGCCTGCTAGACGGTTATCTGTAGTGAACTTGATGAAGGCAAAGCTGTCCGAGGTCAGGATAGGTGATGGGGGAACCCTGCTGCGTGTACCACACAGTTCCCTTATGACAGGACCTGAAATAATACCCATACAATCAAAAACCATTGGATTAATTGAAAACACAAAGGTCCTGCAACACAGGGCCTACAGTAACAAGCATCATATCAAAACACCTATTAACCCATTAATACTTAAAAGCCCCTCCAGAAAACTTGAGAAATTGTCGTCTGGATCACAGTTACTTTCGACAATAACTTCAGAACTGAGAAGAATTTTACACTATATTTGAAGGAAAGTTGTTGGTATTTTTCTGATCAATATTTCTCAATCAAATATTTTCCTAACTCGGCTTTTGCCTGCAATATTTCATCAAAATTGTCAGGCTGCTTTTGGCTGCTGTGAGTATCAATGGGTTAAACAAGTACATACTACAGGGGTGTCGCATTGTCGCACAAGCGTGCCACAGGCCGGGCCCTCAAAATGTGCGACAAGCCAACAATTCTACGCACAGTTTAACTTGGAATTTTTCACAAAAAATGACTAATTGAACCTATCACATATTTCCCTTGAATTATTTTTGATATAAATTGTATTTATTAACTAGTTAACTCCACTAAGTAAAACTGTCTAATGATTGGTCTTGGTCTTAACTATTGCAACAAGGGCTAATATGGTAGGGCTACCTGGTGACAATATTAATAGCTATTATCGAACCTCGTCACCAAAAGTTACTGTGCTCCGAGACGTATTGACTGTGCTCCAGGACTGAAATATTTGGACACCCCTGATACTAGTAGCAACATAGTTCACTGCACATAGACCCTGTAGTGAAACCCACCAGTGGGGGTATCCTTTGTCATAACTCTACATTATTTTCAAGTAATCTATACTTACAGAATTAAGGAAAATTGATGAAAATTGTTGGTTGGCTTTTGATCAACATATCCCCATTGATATTATTTTTTAAAATGCTCTGACCAAAAAGTTGTCATGAAAATAGTCAGGACTGTTTTTGGTCATAACAGACAAGCATGGTCAATGCACAACTAGTTTTACTTATCTGTAGTGAAAGATCACCAAAATAGTCAGGCATTGGGTACGATCAACATTTCCCCCTTCTAAATATTTTTCATAAAATGCTCTGACCAAATAGATGTCATGAAAATAGTCAGTATTGTTTTTTGGTCACAACAGGCAAGCATGGTCTAGCACAACTATAGTTTTACTAACCTGTAGCGTTGAGGTCTCTGATGACCAGGCTGTCCTTGCCAACGTCTGTACAGTTACTCGAATACTCCAGGCTGAACGCGTCGAACGTGAGAGTCAGGAAGTGCCCAGTCGGTCCATAGATGAGCCAATCACAGTCCAGGTTGTTGGGATAGGTGGCCGGGTAATTGGGTGATTTGATGCTGCCGCTTGACGCTCTGATAGTGCCGCCACAGATAGCTGGTAACAGACAGAAAGAAAAGAGCATGAGTTGATATATGTGTGATCAAAGCAAACGTGTGATTAAAGAACAATTCCACCATGTATAAAACAGAGGCCCAAATAGTTTCACATGGTATTCTCTACTTAAACCCAAGTTCCCACCAGTGCCAACCTACATACAAGAAGTATATTGCTGTTTAAACACCTCCTAATAGACACAAAATAGAGGCACCGGGGGCGGCCATTTTAGCCTGTTGATAGCCTCTAAGCAGGCTGTTGGTGCAACTATTAGTCATTAGCAGTAAGGAATATATATATAACTGCTAATGTGCCATGTTGCAGCAAGTGCTATTTTAGGGGCTCTTGTTACTTGACGCTCTGATGGTGCCACCGCAGATAGCTGGTAAAAAACAAAAGTGCTCAAGCTGAGATAAGTGTGATCAAAGCAAATGTGTGTTCAAGGTGCCAATTGTGGCAGCAAGTGCTATTTTAGGGGCTCTTGTTACTTGACGCTGTGATGGTGCCACCGCAGATAGCTGGTAAAAAACAAAAGTGCTCAAGCTGAGATAAGTGTGATCAAAGCAAATGTGTGTTCAAGGTGCCAATTGTGGCAGCAAGTGTTATTTTAAGGGCTCTTGTTACTTGACGCTCTGATGGTGCCACCGCAGATAGCTGGTCACAGACAGAAAGAAAAGTGCTGGAGTTGAGATATGTGCGATCAAAGCAAATGTGTGTTCAAGGTGCCAATTGTGGCAGCAAGTGCTATTTTAAGGGCTCATGTTACTTGACTTTGATGGTGCCACCGCAGATAGCTGGTAACAGACAGAAAGAAAAGTGCTGGAGTTGAGGGTCTTAGCCAGGATTTCAAAAATGCCTCTCGAAAACAGCAATTCACAAAATTCCTGCCTGTCCAGATTTAGCTACTCAGCTTCTTCACATCCTTATACCAACTACATTTCATAGCCAATCAGTGGTTTATTTGTCCCATATATCACAAATAGCATGGTATTAGTTTAATCCTACAAGGGTGGAGGGCATTATAGGTTAAACTTTACCCTTGTAGGTTAGCTATTCACTCACCTTTTAGCCCTGACGCCTTTCTTGGGCAGTGGTTTATCTATCCTACATCTCAAAAGTTGTCTCAGCATTGAAAGGGTTAAGTATTCACTCACCTAATTGGTACTTGGCCCTGAAGGCTTTCTTAGGCAGTAGTTTATATATCCTATATCTCAAAAATAGTATGTTATTAGTAAGGGTGGAGGGTATTATATGTTAGACCCTACCCAGGTAGGCTTAAGTATTCACTCACCTATTTGGTAGTCTTGGCCCTGAAGCCTTTCTTAGGCAGTAGTTTATTTATCCTATATCTCAAAAATAGTATGTTATTAGTAAGGGTGGAGGGTAATATAGGTTAGACCCTACCCAGGTAGGATTAACCATTCCAATGCTGAGGCTACTTTTGTCCAAAGCACAAGGATGCCAAAATCTTTGAAAAACATCTAAACCCTGTCATGTTGGTATTCATTAGATAGCTCTCGCTGAGTACTCTCAAATGAGTACCTATTTGCCAGGGATCCAGTAATTTTTGAGTTTTTTTTGCATAATTTTGTATTGGCAAAATTAGCCACCAGCAGCATAAGGGTTAAGTATTAACTCACCTATTTTGTACTTGGCCCTGAAGCCTTTCTTAGGCAGTAGGTTATCTGTCCTAAACCTGACGTAGAGGATGTTGCCCGTTGACGTGATGGTTCCGGGTACTGTGGTTCCGCAGTAACGGCCCAAGCGGGCAGAATTCTCTGTACCGCCGTCACGCACCTCAACATAGTCATACTCGCACCTTAAAGAGAGAAATAATAATAATGATTGATACTTGATACAGCGACATTTCCACCGTTGATGTTCAAAAGCAATTTATAACGAAAACAGAGGACAGATGTTTATGGCCCATTTAGTCAAATAAAGTCCTTTCGAAAAAACCAATGTTTTCCGCTCTGTCTTGAAGTTTTGCAAACTATCAGCAGCCTTGATGTTGTTGGGGAGGTCATTCCAAAGGTGTTGTGCACTAGGGGTACAGAAGACTCTGTCATCAAACCTTTTCAGAGAAAAACAAAACAAATACCGTTAAATCACTTGAAGTTGGACACCTTTGCTGCTAGAAAAGGTGGTTAACTAAGACCTTTGGGAAATCGTTTGTTTCCTGTAATGGTCTTAAAAAATGGGGTTAGTAGATAGGAAAAAGGTTTTTGATTATTCATATTTACAAAGAATGCATTTCATAGAAGCTGTAGTTGTAATTCAGTGTCCTAATCCTGTACTTATGTTGATAAGGGAGTTAGGGAGTTGGGAGGGCTATTCTGCTAGGTAGCCATTTCCTTACTTATCTTGACAACTTGACAAAAAATTGATTGTAAGGTTTTTTACAGATATGATATAACCCCTCCAATGCTGAGGATGCTTACGTCCAAAGCACAAGTACATATAGATTTTTGAAAGCTAGTTAAACCCTGTCATGTTGTTACTCAGTGGATAGCTCTTGCTGAGCACTCTCAGATGAGTAACCACGTGCCAGGGTTTCAGTCATTTAAAAGTTTTTTTGCATCATTTTGTATTGGCCAAATTAGCTACTAGCAGCATAAGGGTTAACCCTCATACTGCTGTTGGCTAATTCTTAACAAACTATAAGATGAAAATTATAAGATACTAACCCAGGATGAGCCTCAATGGCAAGTTCCTTATCAAAATCCAACTGCAGTGTCTCAGTTGTTGGCGCGCTGATGACCCACACGCAATCCACATTTGCCGGGTAATCACTGGGATAGTTGGGGGACTGAATGTATCCCTCGCTGACCAAGTCGGTCAGGGTCAGGTGACCTCCACAAGCCACCGGCACCTCCCTGTAGATGATCCTGAACCCTCGGCCGCTTTGCGAATCGTCAGAGATGAAGTTGACCATAATGTGGTTGCTACTGCTGGCAGGTAGGGTGGAGACCTTGCTGCTGTCACAGTATCGCCCATCCCCGAGCGGGGGAGAGTCCGGGTGCCCACCGTTCAGGAACTGCAATGAGACCAGACATCAGGGCTTCAGTACAGTGCCAACATATAATTCCTGCACAAAATGTGTGGGCAGTCCAGGCATGATACACGACTGCATACCTGATTGCCCCCATGTTTCCTGGGAATGGATGCATGGATGACATCACAACTGAACATTGCTTTGATATTAGCAAGCTACCTGGGTCAGTCATGTGCTTGGTTTCCTTTTTTTGACATGTTATCGATAAGTATTTATAAAATCCAGGCACTGGCAGCTAGACTTCCAGTTGACTGGTGCAGGAATCAAAATGTCTGTACTATGGGTAAGTAGCACAGAGATAGAAATAAAAGTAAAGGCATATAGGTAGGGATGATGATCATTGAAAAGTTAACAATATGATGACAGTTTTGATCAATAAGAAACAGTTTTATAGTTTATTTTGGTCCACTTTAATTGACTAGGGCAACAATGTTTTCTACATTGTTGCCCAAGTCAATTGAAGTGAACCAGAGTTAGTCCTTAGGTTACAGCACAGCATGGTAACAGATATTGTTACTTAAAAATATGTGGATAACAAAACACAGCAAGTTACCTTAAAAAATGAAATGTTGCAAAATGTTCAATTCAATTGGTGCCCCTAGATTATTAGAATATTTGGTATAGAAAGAACGCCACATATGCAATTTTACGTTGACATACCTCAACATAGTCCGGACAATCGGTGCTGTTCTGTAGGTCAAATGTCTCAGCAACAAGAGATATTGTCCTTCCATTCTTAATCTCGATAGTCCAGGAGCAGTTGGCGTTGTCCGGGTAATTGTTGCCAGGGAAACCGGGACTTTTCATGACACCGACAGGATCCGTCATCTTTCCTCCACACACTGAAAATGGAGCCATTCTATTTTACTCATCAATTGATAACTTTCAAAACTAAGGATAGAAATTAGTACTTGATAGCATACTAAATACCAGTATTGAATGGAAAAATTATCGCATCAAAAAGGTTCAGTATCGTATTGTATTGTTTAAGATTTTAAATACATGTATATATAAAATTGACCTAATTGCTACATGGATGTATCCGCCCGAAGGAAGTTTGTTAAATATTTGCGAAGTTTGTGCAGCTGACAGTACTAAAATTAACAAAATTAGGTCTCTGGGAGGCAGGCAGCATCGTTGAAAAAATCATTAAGGTATTGTATCGTTAAGGAAATATCAATGTCATAACATATTGTGAAAACTTTAAAGGTGCCAATTGCTAGTTAACCCTTATGCTGCTGGTGACTAATTATAGGCTAATAGAAAATGATGCAAAAGAAAAAGAAAAATGACTGAAACTCTGGCAAATGTGCTCATATTAGAGTATTCAGCAAAAGCTTTCCGATGAATATCAACATGACAGGGTTTAGATGGTTTTCAAAAATCTTTGCATCCTTGTGTTTTGGAGGAAAGTAGCCTCAGCATCGAAAGGGTTAAAATGCATACATAGGGCACATTTTTCAAACCCAGCCCCATCCGCTATCTCACCTGACATGTAATCCATGGCAAAGCCAGTCTTGTTCATACTGTGGTCCGTCGTGAAGCGGACAAGCATGGTATTGGACGAACTCACTATGAGGTCAGAGTTCAAGGTCTTTCCGCAGAGTTTATCAATTATGTTATTTGGGTCATCTGCCGAATCACCTATTAAAAGAAGAAAATTTCCAAGAAATGAAAATTAAAATCAAAAATAATGTATTATTGAAGCTATGAACTGGTGAGACATCTTCGACATACAGGGCACCAGTGCTGAAAACAGTTAAGCCTTGGTGGTCAAACGTTCCATCAAAATGAATAGTTTAGTGGTCCACCAGAAAAATTAGTGGTCCATATCACTTTGATAACCAACATGGTAGCCAACAGCCATTTCATAATTGAACATAAATGGTTAATTGTGATTAATTTATGAATGTGTGCTTACTAAATTAGTGTGGTCAGAATATTTAGCAGACTTTCTGGGCAAGTAACAATTGACTTTTACTAGCCAATTAAATTTTTTGGTAGAAACGGACCGGTGGGCTACTGTCTATTTTCACCACTGCGGGCACTTAACTTTTTTTTTTTTTCATTTATAAATGATAAGTAATCACTATTCTTTATATTGATCTTACACAAAAGATAATATAGAATACAAAAAAAATTCAATGGCGTTGCAAGCAATTGAAGTTTGAAAAAAAAAGCACTCATGTTTTTTTAAAAAACAAAAAGCGCACAACAATCATTTTAGTGTTCCTGCTTCCTGTCGTTAGATCTTTTTAAAAGTTCCTATTAATGCTGTGAGCTGCTATGTGTTTGAGTACAGCGACCAAGGATGAAACAGAATCAAATCAAATCACCAAATCAGCGCATCCAAAAATATTTCCTCATGAAAATAATTGAAAATTTTGGGAAATTTTTAGTCGTAATGCGTACTTACCATCATACATCAGGACGTTATCATATCTGCAGAAAGTGTGTGCCTCTAGATCCATATAGGTGGCGTTGACTGCGACGCGCTGGTCTGCAGGCGCTCGAATGAGCCACATGCAGTCGCTGTTGTGATCATAGCCGTAGGGAAATCCTGGGGAGGTGAACTGCTGAGGGGACTCCAGAGCCACCAGGTCACCTCCACAACCTGGCACTGAAAGGGAGAACAATACAGTGTCAACAATGGAGCTATTGTCCTTTTTTGACTAATAAGATGCTACTTATAGAGGCAGCAAACCTCAATATGGGGGCACATCAGAATGGGGCACGTCTGGTCCAAAAAAAGCCTAAGCTTTTTTTTATATATATATATATTATATATATACATATATATATATATATATATATATATATATATATATATATATATATATATATATATATATATATATATATATATATATATATATATATATATATATATATATAAGGATGGATAGATAAATAAAAGATAAATACTTAGGTAGACAGGCAGATGGATGGTTGGATGGATGGATGGATGGATGAATGGATGGAAGGACAGATGGATGGATGGATAGATAGATAAAGAAAGAGAGATGTACTAACCTGGTGAGGTGGACGGTCCAGGAGTTGTAGGTGTGACTGGTACTGCAGATGTCCTCTCCCACCTGAGCAGAAAGCCCTGGTTACCGGCCCAATTGTAATCCGAGTGAAACTTGACGCTCAACTGATTCCCGCTAGAAGTGAGGGGTTCAGGAAGGGAGCCCATACAATATTTGCCAATCTCTGGAGAGTCCTCTGTAGCACCATCAAGGAACTGTAATGAATATGTAATCATTTTTAACCTTCTACGTACTCCATAGTCCTAAAAAATACCATTCTGGTAATATCATCACGATCAGAGCATTTTAGGAGAACGATATAAAACACTCAAAATATCTCCCAAACTCATATCAATTTCTAAAGTAAATTTTCAATTTTCCAAAGTATCATTAGTCCAGCTGCCATTAGTCTGGCAAGTAGAATAAGACCCTAACTTACCCCGCTGGGCAAGTAATATTTTGGGCAGAGTCCTCGCAATGTCACTCACCTTTGTTTAACAGAGTGGTGGGGCAAGTGGAAGTATAGGTGGGGTAAGGTTTAGGGGAAGCTTGCCCAGCACGGCAAGTACTGTTTTGGAACCTATGTTGCACCCTGTCCAGGTCACCAAAAATCATCATTTCATGGGAAAATTTTACAAGAATGCAGAAAGACAGTTATGTGCAAGTTGTTTCTTCACAAGCTTTTTCTACACATTCTATTAGAAAAAAAATCCTCTACTGAAAGAGAGAATTAGAAAAAAATAACATAGCAATATTTCATCTTATCATACTATTCTCAGATTCAATAGTGAAATCCAACTTTCTACTCTATCAATAACAGAAAGACCGAGAAATGAACTGAAAATTTACCTGAACATAATCAAAGCACCTTACGCCCGATCCAATCAAATCCATTGTAATAAAAGTGATCCTGACTCTGCTTTGCAGATCCACAGATATGGTCCATGTGTAGGTTCTGTATGACGGGTATGGCAGTGGGTACAGCGGCGATGACAACTGTCCACTAGTGCCAGAAATCTCCCCACCATAAACTGCAACATGTCAAAACATCAAATGTATCACATTCCTATCTCTCATGTTTTAGTTAGTATGTATATTTATTGACCGCGCATCTGCGCAAAAAATACGATACATCGAAATAATAATAAACGTGTTGAACAAAAATAAATACATAATTGTTACTATCTCCATAATAGATGGCACTGTAAAACGCCAAAAGTCATGATACAAAGTTGTCAAGGACTTCAGGTTAGAAGCAGGTTTTCCTAAGATTTGAAATATGCGAACGTCTTCCTACGGATGCAGTTTCCTATTTATAAGCCAACTTTACAAAGTTGACAGTGATGAACTTAAAAATAAATAGGTGCCTGGGAGGTAGGTAGTATCGTGAAAAATATTATTAAGGTACCATATTGTCAAGGAAGTATCGTTATTGTATCATATTGCAAAAATTTCTAAGATTCCAATCCCTACTTATAGCCTATGGGGGGTATTAAATGGTTTGTTCCTATTGTCTTGCTATCCAGCTGGGGAGAAACGAGAATGGCACCTTTAAATTTTTTGCGATACAATACAATATTGATACAATACCTTAACAATATTTTCAATGATACCGCCTTCCAGAAACCAAATTTTGTTTAATTTTCCACCGTCAGCTTTGAAAATTTCGCTAATAAATAGTTAACTTTTTTTCGCATGGATATATCCGAGACTAGCATTTATGTCAATTATTTAATATCTTGTATCTTACCAATACACGCGATACTTAACTCTTTTGATGCATTACTTTTGTCTATTTGATATCAGTATTTGGTAATGTGTCGAGTACCGATACCTACAATTCCGACATTAAATTCCTACACTAAATGCCTGGGCATAATGCATGACCGCACACCTGATTGCAACCAAATTTGGTGGACATGGATGCATGGATCCCAACTGACCGTAGCTTTGATTTGTTATTTGGTATATTGTTATCCATATGAGTTTGTACAACCAGACAATGGCAGATGTCCGGTGCAGGAATTAAATGCCTGTACTGTATCCCTAGGAGAAACTTACCACTAGCGTACTGGGCCATGAAGCCTTGACCACTTGTTCTGGAGCTGCTGCGGAACTTGACCCACAGGGAGTGCCCTAGCGTCATGTTGGTAGAAATCTCCGAGCCACAGAAGCGGCCAAACAACGCCCCTCTGTTGTCCCCCTCCCGAACCTCTACGTAGTCAAGGTTACAGAAGGGATCCGACTCGAGGTCAAATAAACTGCAGAGAAAATACATTGATGTATTGAAAACATGCCAAATCAAATGTTTCAATGCTGAGGCTACTTTCGTCCAAAGCACACAGTTGCAAAGATTTTTGAAAACCATCTAAATCCTGTCGTGTTGATATTCATTCGATAGCTCTCACTGAGTTCTCTCAGATGAGTAACCTTAAGTCAGGATTTCAGTCATTTTTTCAGGTTTTTTGCATCATTTTGTATTGGCAAAATTAGCCACGAGCAGGGGTTAAGAATACCCGGCTGGGGTCAGTAGGTGTACCATACAGCTAACAAGGTTAGTAGTTATAAGAATACTGTGCGAAACTGAGAACCATTTCCAGTCTAGATATATAGTGAAAATTATGTAGCCAGCAATAAAATGTGTTACTACATAACACTAGAAGCATTTTACTGCATGATAAAACAGTAATTAAGTGCTGAAATGCTTAAGAAAACATTAACACAAGAATAGAGTTTTGTATCGCATGATACAATTATGTGTTTAATTGCATAACACTATTATATAATAGTATTTTACTAATTAACACAACATTGGAGTGTTTATTGCATAACAAATGCTGAGATGTTGATTGCATGACACTGAACAAGTATGTGTTAACATGCATAACACAACAATGAAGTGTTCAATTCATACCCCAACCAGGTGTTTACGTATAGAACACAATCAAGTATTACAAAGCATAACACAGCATTGAAGTGATTAACAGTGTAGCTTAAATTGAAGTCTTTTACAATGTAACACACAAATTAAATGTTTTATTGCATAACCCAACTGTGAAATATTTAATTGCAATATACAAGAATAAACTGATTCAATGCATAACTTAACAATGTATGTGAGAGTTTCAAGGTGAGATAGTGATTTCCCCTGGGTTTTCCACCTCTATTATAACAAAAGCCTAGATACAACTTCAGCCCTTATATGGCAGAAAGAAAATGCCAATCAAAAAATTTGGATTTCGAAAATAATATGTAAATCCTAATCTTACCTGAATGTCAGTAGAACATTGTTTCCTGGGGAGGAGTTGATCTGCCAGACACACTCTGTGTCACTCGGATAACTGTTAGGGTAGGCAGGACTGTTAAACGCACCATGTTCGGACGTGAATACCCCACCACATGCTAAAAGAGCCAAATAACACACTTATTATTATGTATATGTATACATATATATATATATATATATATATATATATATATATATATATATATATATATATATATATATATATATATATATATATATATATATATATATAAATTTCATCATGTTATCCCATGGAACTGATTGTACAGTAGAAAGGAAACTTTTGAAGAACACTTCAGTATTCAACACATTCATGCGTTAAAAGTATGGCCTGCTTGGCGTCATCTTTCTGGTAAAAGAAATGATTTGAAAATATTGGAAGGAGAGATCCGCAGAACTCAAACTACTTCTATGATTAAAATAGTTTGTCAATTTATGCATCATTCTTTAGTTATTTTCATAACTATCACAAATCTAGACATTACTTACGGCAAGTTTTATAAAGATGTAGAGTGACATTATTTCCCAAAGTGATTGTTAAAACATCTATTCTCCTTAAATAGACTTGATATTTTGACTATTGAATATTGACAAACTTCTGTTACTTCGCTATTTGTGATACAATTGGTAAGTTTACATTAACTATAGCTTGATATTTTGACCATTGAATTTTGACAAATATCTGATACTTTGCTATTTGCGATACATAATGGGTAAGTTGACATTAACTATAGCTTGATATTGTGACTATTGAATTTTGACAAATTTCTGATACTTTGCTATTTATGATACATAGTAGGTTAGTAGGCATTAACTATGTTACTAATAGGAAACTCCCTAAGTATGTAATTGAATGACTCTGGCTGATAGAGTGGCATTTCTCACACTCTAGGAGTGATGTAATTGAAACTTCACTGTCTACCTATAGCGCACAGTGGGAATAATTCCTCAGGTCAAAATACTTGATAAGGATAATTATAAGAATGGTTATGATAATGATGACAACAATTACCATAATAAAAATGAATAAATAATAAATTAATAAATAATAATAATGATAATAATAATAATGATAATTATAATAATAAAAATAATAACAATGATAATAATAATAATAATAACAATAATGATAATTATAATAATAATAATAATAATAATAATAATAATAATAATAACAATAACAAAAAAAGGTTTCTGGGTACTGCACCATTGCATACCAAATTTAGCAACCTGTTAGGCCCCAAGGACTAGAAACCGCACAGATTTACGATGAGAAAGGTGTGAGATTACCAGAAGTAGACTTAGTGTAGGTCGCCCTGAATCCCGTCATGCGGCGCTCTGACCCGGAAGTAAAGGAAACATGGAGAGCGGAACCCTGCGACGTAATTGCTGGAGGAACGGTGAATCCACAGTAGGTGCCGATTGTTGGTGCATATTCGTCGTTGCCGTCGGCAACCTTGATGGAACTCTGCACACAGCTGTCTTTGTCACTTATATCCATATGAGTGAAGGTCAAGGTCACATGATCAGCTGAAAATTTTTTGAAAAAAAAAATTTGACATATTTAAAAGGAACTAACCTAGTTATAGAGTGACATTTCAGAAAACTTAGTCACTTAGTACAACAACTAAGTAAATTATTATTACAACAAGTAAACTTCAGTCACCAAAACTAACGAAAAAGTAACAAAATGTACAGGAGTGGGGGATTGGTTTGTCAGTCTTAAGATTGATAATCAATAAATGAATAAATAAATAAATTCATAGAAACCCTTTTAAAATGCATACCTGATGATTTGAAATGATACCGTTGAACTAGCTGAAACAAGCTAGTCTAAAAACAGGTGCCTACCCCAATGCAGACATGGGCTTTGCCAAAAACAATGTCCTCCCTCACAAGGGACTGGGAGGGGGAGACAATTTTAAATATACAAACACTATCTTGAGAGCCTTACTTGGGTTTGATGCTTCGATAATCCAGGAACAATTTGTCTCGCTGCTGTATAAATGTGGGTAGTTGGGAGAAGTGATCTCTCCATCAGTGTCGGCATCAAGCCTAGCTCCACAACCTGTCAGAGAGAAAGCTTGGATTAAGAAAAGAATGGATATGTAGCGAAAGACCAATTACTATATGCCCTCTAGTTACATGCTGGACTCATGCCAGGAGTACCAGATGAGGCAGCAGTGCAAAGTCACGTGGGAATAAGGACCAATCAGGGCTCTCACATCGATTACATTACAGAGAAACCTCCACCACCAGCTGGCACCTATTAGCGGCTATTAGCTGACACTGGTTGAGGCTAGCATGTTTAGGTTGACTGGCTGGTTTCGAATGCACTTGCGTTTGGTCATCTAAGGAGAAAGGTAGGTACCATTAAATTTGATTCAATAATCCATTCCTGCCATAGGCATGAATGGGTTCATCTTAAATTTCTTGTTTCAAAATTGAAGCACGTATGGGACATAGAACATTAGCCAGGATTCTAAAACTGGGTGTTAAAAAAATTGAACATTAACAGTTTTTTAGAGATGAATTGATAAAAAATATCCATAAAGCAGTCAATACTGAAAGAGTTTGTGGTATCTTTAGACCATTCATACGAGGTTGTGTTGATTGATAATACCGAAGAAAAAACTTATAAATGAAGCATGGATTCACATATAATACATGAAAGGAGACTTGTTAGTTGGGTTCTAATCAACTTATTGAAACTGTATTGTTTTACATGTTTCAATGTTTTACATTTATATATGAAATGAAAATAAAGGAACAATGGATTATCCATAATTCTTGAAATTTAAAAAAAAATCTTTTCTAAATGAAACGTTTTCCTAAAGATATCTCAGACTTATATGAGTAATGATGTAGCATAGGGCTTATTACAGTACTCAATACAATATACCAAATACCAATATCAAATCAGACAAAACAATGTATCAATTAGGATCAGTAATAGTGATACTTCGTAACTATAGAAAATTGACTGACCTGATACCTGGAAAACTCTGCATTTAGACAGTTTGCTTATTATAGGTGAAATTTCAGAAGTTGACAGTGCTGATTCTTTTTAATTAAATCACTAAGAGGTAAGCTCAATATCATTAACAATATAGTTAAAATATCGTATCTTTAAGGAAATCTTAGTAGCTTATTGTATAGTTAAAATTTTAAAGGAGCCAATTCCTACAGTGCCGACATCTAATTCCCTCACTATACGCATTGGCAGCCGGGCACAATAGACGACTGGACGCCCGATTGCCACCCGGTTTCTTGGGCATGGATGACCTCACAACTGATATGTAGCTTTGATTCGCATGCTATGTGGGTCATTGATATGCTTGGCTTATTTTTTGACATGTTATCCATGAGTGCATGTACAACCATGCACTGGCAGGGTCCGGTCGACTGGTGCAGGAATCAAATATTCTAGCATGGACATGGAAGTATTCTCACCCCGAGCATAGGAAGCCTTGAAGCCGTGGCCGTGGACCGAGCTGTCTGACCTCATCCGGATGAACATCTGGCCTCCCGTGGATATGATAGTGGTCTCATTGGGCAGCGCATGGCCGCAGTGGTGCATCAAAACCTGCGAGTTCTCATCCACACCATCGTAAACCTAGAGACAAGAGAAAACAATAGGATGCTGGCTGAGAACAATAGAGATACCTATGGCATCAGCATGCAGGGCTGCAGTGCTTTACTTGAAAAATACAGCATTGAAGAATTGAGTAAAGTTAAAAGAAAAGGGTATTTTTTATTCAAACACTTTCATCTGACCCCCCCCCCCCCCCCTCCACCCTTGCACTTTTTCTATAGTATTTCATGAAACATAAATAGGCTAAAAAACGGCGCCATCAAATATTCTTCTTGGGCCCTTCTTTCTCTAAGTCAATCCATTCATGCCCATATAGAGATCTACTTTTCTACCACTATGGGGCTGAAATACCCATTGAAGAAATTTGATTCACAATGGCCATTCCCAATGGGCAATTTGAATGATTTTATTACCATATTTGGTAAAGATTGACATATATGGAACAATGCACCACGTTCGTTGCTTAGCAACGTGACCTAGAAATGCCAGGCACGTGCTCAGGCACGCTCATTATATTTGAAGCTTCCCCGATTATTTACTGTTTATTTATCTATGGGACATGGCAGAAATAGGTCTTCCAGAGGCTCGTTCCAAGATGAAAATTCTGTCCCCTCGTGTAAGAAATATCATTCTCTAGCGCACGCGTCCAAGAACCTCTATGACCAGTGTCGTCTGGACCTGTCACACGAAGTATAAATTTGCAAAATATTTGGAGGAGAGTTGAAGATTGAGTTCTGATGAATAACTGTCCTTCAAGTATTTTCTATATTTTGCATTCCTGAGAGAGATATCACCAAAATTCTCATTCAGTCTTGGCTGCTATAGGCATGAATGGGCTAGACTAGGCCCCTTAAACTAAATAAGTCATTTACACTGTAAACTGAAATGTCGATCACTAGACATGCAACCAGCAGATGTCGCTCAACTGACTCGGCCGACTCCTAGCCCAGGTGTTGACGAGAACCACTCAAGAGGTGCTTTCTAGGCATGTGGGTGAGCATCCCCCGTTATCTTCAATAATGAAAACAAATATGAGAGCCCTCATTTGTCTGCTGTCTTTTAGTGACATCACACTGAGGCAAGATTAGCTGTGCTGATGACTTTACAATGAGTCCTATGGTAAATGGTCTGTGGCGACCAATCCATTCTTGTTCTCTTCATCTAAAGCCTTGGACTGTGTGACACTTAATCTTGTATCATATGTTTATCTTTTTGTATGTTTTGTTATTGTTCCAGTAATAGTATGATTTTGTATCCAAATACGCACCCCCCCCCCCTATTTTTCGCGGAAATGGGGGGACCATCAAGCGCCAAAGATCGTCTCCTTACGTTAAATCTCCCACCAGAAGTTACCAAAACCAAATCAAATACTTTTCCTCTTGCCGTGTCTGCAAACCAGCGCTGAATTTCGCCATTTCAGCAGTCCCTACGCTGTTCATTCCCCGCATGGTCGTACCATTGACCAATTAACAATCATTTCACTTGCTGATTGTTGCGGCAAACGTCTAAGCACGCTGAAAGGCGAGAGTGCGAAGGTGCAATAATTGTCATTACACTACAATCGGCGATCACTGAGGGGTGCGGTTATATGGATGTTTGACAACACTCCTACAGAAAATTTTCCCAACCTCTACCCACACGGTGCGCTTAATCAAGCGAAGACGGTATATAGTCAATAAACTACTACTACTACTACTACTACTACTACTTACTACTACTTCTACTACTACTACTACTACTACTACTACTACTACTACTACTACTACCACCTCTACTACTACTACTACTACTACTACTACTACTACTACTACTACTACTACCACCTCTACTACTACTACTACTACTACTACTACTACTACTACTACTACTACTACTACTACTACTACTACTACTACCACCTCTACTACTACTACTACTACTACTACCACTACTACTACTACTACTACTACTACTACTACTACTACTACTACTACTACTACTACTACTAAGGTGTAAGGTAGGATTCCTCACCTTGACATAATCGTAGATACAATTTTTGCTCTTCTCCATATCGAAGTCGAGGATGGTGAGTTCTATGGTGTGTCCGTCGTCTCCCATGATCGTCCACTCACACTCAGTGTTGGCAGGGTAGTCCTGGGGGTAGTTCTTCGACATCAGCACGCCAGTCGGTGCACTGAAGTTGCCGCCACATCCTGAAAAAGCATAATTGATAGTGATAAGAATCGGCTCGGATTTTCATGATCGATCATCGGTTGACTACAAGCGATTGATTATCGATCATAATCGGTTGCGCACGCTTTCATCCCAGCAGCACTTATTAGCTATTTCCACCGCTAAGTAAGTAATATTTCGGACATTTTCTGGTACTGTTCTTGGCAAAAAACGTGCTGTTTATTTCGATCATAATCGATGCCAAATTTTGGGATCGATTAATCAAAATTGGAACCCTTTCAATCCGATGATCGATTATAATCGATCATCGGATTATCACTAATTATTGAAGCATAAATTTGCAAAATATTTGAAGGAGTGTTGTAGACAGAGTTCTGATGAACAATTCTCCTTATTCTCTCATACTTTTGAAAATAACTTTGGACTGAAGCATAAATTTTCAAAATATTTGCGGGGAATCTCTTCTTGAAATGAACTTGATCATATTGAACTCATATATATATGTATGCAAGGCGCTTTAGTCTAGTGTTCCTACACACACAGTATGGGGCATAGGAAAGGTTAATTAATCCTACAGCGACAAAAGTGACAGTAAGGAAATTCCAAGTGCCTACCTCCAAGGTGCGTGGAATAGGTGGCGTGGAACCCCTTCCCTTGTCGACTGGAATCGCTGCGGAATCGCAAAAACATGTGATTCCCATTGGTGGAGATCATCTGGGGCTTGTTTTGACGGTGACAAAGCTTGGCCAGCTGAGGCCCTGTGTCGTCAGTACCGCTGAAAATCTGAAAATACAGCCAAAGACACAGTCATAAATAAAAGTACATTTCATTCACCGTACGGAAGGGGAAATAGCAAAATATTTGAAGGAAACTAATTTTACTTTTCAAAATCATACCCTCAATGAATCATATGAAATTAACCCTTATGCTGCTGAGGCTACTTTCATCCAAAGCATTAGGACACAAATATTTTTGAAAATTATCTAAACCTTGTCATGCATGTTTGTATTCATTAGATAGCTCTCGCTGAGAACACTCAGATGAGTACCCATTTGCCAGGGTTTCAGTCATTTTTCAGGTTTTCTGTGTCACTTTGTATTGGCCAAATTAGCCAGCAGCATGATAAAGGTTAAGGAGAATTCTTTTCATTAAGGAAATATTGTTGCTCAAGTTGTCAGTTTATATACATGTACACCTTTATGTCATCGCTGAAACATGCTTGTGGTATGATACTCAAAAAGCTGGTTCACCAAAATAGCATAAACATATGAGAAAACATTTAATTATACAATCATTTGATTTTAACACATAACTTGGGCAGGCCAGATAGTTGAGTGGTCTAACACAGTTCCGTTGACAGCATACTTTCCCTACCAGGGTAGGAATCCTGAAGGAGGCATGAGAGAAAGTTGCCAGTGACAGAACCCTTATGCTGGTGTTGGCTTATTTGACCAAAACAACATGAGGCTGCAAACCTGAAAAATGTCAGAAACCCTGGCACATGGGTACTCATCTGAGAGTATGAAACCCTGGCACATGGGTACTCATCTGAGAGTACCCAGTGAGAGCTATCCTATGAATAAAAACATGACAGGGTTTAGATGGTTTTCAAAAATCGTTACGTTCTTGTACTTCGACGAAAGCAGTCTCAGCATCGGAAGGGTTAAATTTTCTCCTTTTCCCTACACTACTTTAAGTGACGAGTTTTTCTTGATATGGCAGAAAAAGTGAGGAAAGGTAAAGAATATTCCAAAAGCCACAAACCTCTAGAGCGTCATAGTAACAATTGTTTATACTCTCCAGGTCAAAGTCGTCAATGTTGAGTGTGATGCCTTCTCCTGCCTCGGCGGTCACCGTCCATGCACATTCGCGGCGGCGCGGGTATGGCTCAGGGTAGTTGGGGCTCTGCAAGGCACCACTAGGTCCCGTCAGGTCTCCTCCACACCCTGAAAGGTAAAGGTAGTCGCTTTATTAAAGTCTTGTATCCACCGAAGTGCTCACACAACCTTCCTCCCCTAGCAGGCCTGTACACACGGAAACCATTTCAATCCCTCGAGGGATATTCCAGACAAGTTGGCAGCATATAGCGCACAAGCTCTAAGCACTGCCTCATTAATGCTAGGTACCCATTTTGCAGCTGGGTAGACTAGTACAAGATATTTGAGCTACATGCACCTACATTATAATATAGAACTGTTATTTCTATTTCTATTCTTCTCTATTTTTTCATACAAGTAGTGGCTAGTCAAAATTTTTTATCTAGTATGATTAGGGTTAGATATCGTTAAGAAGTACCGGTAGTGGTACTGGTATCATTTCAATAAGTACCGTATCTTACCGATTCAATTCTTAAAGGTACTCAAACAATACTAACCCCTGTAAAGTTATCGTTTATAAGGGATTGTCCAGGATCCTAAACTTAACTATTTATAACAAAATGTATATGGTAATAATGCAATAAAGAACCGTTAATGGTATACCGTTAAAACACTGTACCATTTCATTGGTATTGTACTATCTCTTTCTTAGAGGTATCCATCCCTGAAGTTAAGTGGTTACAAACAAGGTAAAATAAACTTCCCCCAAGGAAAAAATAAAATTCCGCCAAGGTAAAGTAAAATTCCGCCAAGGTAAAATATTAATGAATATTAGAGGTCAGAGGTCGTTACTTACCCAAGGTGACCCACTCGAGACGGAAGCCTGATCCGGCCACAGCCGCGTCGGACTTGAAGTTGATCCAGAGGACATTACTGGACGACTGCAAGGGTCGAGGCAAATTCCCGCCACACCAGTGACCCAGTAGAGGCGCCAATCCATCTCGCCCATCCCGAATCTGGAGAGAAAGTCAATTTCTTTTTTAATAATTTTCATTCCATATCCCAAATCTGGAGAGAAAGTCAATTTTTTTTTATAATTTTTATTCCACATCCCGAATCTGGAGAAAAAGTCAATTTCTTTTTATAATGTCTATTCCATATCACATATAGATACGAGCTACATCAGTATATTTTTTGGTATTGTTCTTTGCCCTTAAATTGTTAAGATAATATCATGTATTAGTATCATCATTGAGAAAAAGGCAATTAGTAATTTATTCACTAATTCATTCACAGATTTAATAACCCACTTCTATTTGGCGTGTGTGAATGCTAAGACAACTTTGGATAAAATTTAATTGTTAGTAAGAACAATATCTTTTAAAAGAAATTGCTAATCCTAACAGGAACAGCAGCTTTCAGTCAAATGATTTTCAAACTCTAGCATTGTTATTGATATTTCATTAATCAGAACAATATTTAAAAAAAAGAAAAAAATATGAGGAAAAGCATCGCTAATCCCAATAGCGACAGGAGCTTTAAAAGTTTCAATCTAGTTGTGATATGCCTGAAGCTGTTGACAGTGACATAAGTCGCATAAAGAGAAAGAAACTGACCTCAAGATAGTCAAACCTGCAGTCGGTGTGCTGCTCCGTATCAAAATGTGAGAAGGAGATACTGATGTTGTTTCCCAGGGTGGTCTCTATGGTCCAGGTGCAGTCCATGTCGCCGGGGTAGGGGTTGGGGAAGCTGGGGCTCTCGATGACGCCCCGGTAGCCCGTCAGGTGGTTATTGCAGGAGGCCTGGTAAGCCAGGTGGAAGCCCCGCCTATTGTTGTTGACGTCCGAGTAGAACTTGAGCCAGAGCTGATTGGTCTTGGAGGTAATGGGAGCCGGAAGACGAGGTCCGCAGAACTGACCGATCTTTCTGCCGTAAGGACCTTCCTCGTGGACCTTGAAGTGATATCAAAATGAATGAGTGAAAACAGCGAGACGAGGTCCGCAGAACTGATCAATCTTTCTGTCACAAGGACCGAAGACGAGATGAGGTCCGCAGAACTGTATCTGGTGGTCATCTATGACTTAATCATTAGAAATATAGGAACCCAAGACCAAAGTTTAGTAACAGAAGTCCCTAAACCAGCCTTATGTTGAGTCCCGCATCTCAATTGGCCACATACTAGACTTAAGATGCACTCTTCTCGTGCTTACCCTATATGACGGTTTAAATATCTATCCCAAGTGGTAACTTACAAGGCATGTTAATTATCATTGGAATAACTCTAATAATGACTGTACAAATTTGTTAATTTTTTCTGTTGGAATAATTATCCTACATGTTGAATGGGCTTTTTAAAAATCACATCACAGCCGATGGGTATTTACATAGGATCTATGAAATTGTAGAGTGTACGAAATACATGTCTTTTAAAAAGGAGTTATTTTTTCAAAATGTCTTTCCTTTCCTGTACATTTGCTGAAAATAGAGAGATTGGGCTATCCCGTTTCCGACAACGGGAACGGGATAGGCGACGATGACGTCACCATAGAATGTGTTGACGTCATCGTTTCCCACATAGCTCGGGTCTGCGCCGTTCTTGTCACCCGACATAAACTGGCTGTATCCCGTAAGTATCGAACGGCGTAGCTTCTTGCTAAATTTATGCACTGGGTGTAACCGCAAGCCAGGCATGGGCTGTATACACATGCATTTAACAGATACTTATCCCAACGGCATAGCCCAACCTTGGATACGATGTTCCAACATCGAGATCGGGAACGGCATTGAAGGTGATATGCTAACCCGATCTCGATGTCGGAAACGGGATAGCCCAACCTCTCTATTGAAGGTTAATCATTTCTGCCTTCACAGCAGCTATGTGTGATTTTTGTGCAAAAGTAATCATCATAATAAGGCGACGGTTACTTGATTTATTGGTTCCCGGATCCTTCCCAGACCAATTTTACAAGGTAGGGAAGGAGGTAATTAAAAATAAAGTTGATTATTTCCTTTTTTTAACGGAAATCTAAGTAAGCAAACAGTACATAGGGCGGTAAGAAAATAAAGTGATTTTTAGGCTAGTACTAAAATACATACTTAAACCATATTTTTGAATATCAAAAGAATGATTTTTTGATACGATGATGCATTTCAACACCATATTGCATTGCTATATTGAAATGTTGCAGTGCTCTGGTATTGATATTCATGTAGTTTTATAACCATCCTTGGTAAATTAATTGTAGGTTTAGTGTACCTACTTATGGCTCGGCGGTAGAGCTTAAAATAAAGTGGGGGGATTACATTTGATTTCTCGATCGGTCTATTCCACTTTGATCGGCGGATCCGGGAACCAATAAATCAAGTAACCGTTGCCTTATTGGGAATATTAGGGACGTTAAAGGCATGCCGCCGCGCTGAGGCTGAAAAACCCACCTGCAGGTAATCATACTGGCAGTTGGAGCGAGCCTCCAAGTTGAAGTCTACGAACATCATCTGTATGTTGCTTCCCTCAGCCACACGAATAGTCCAGAAACACTGGGCGAAATGGTGGTAGGCCAACGGGTAGTTCGGGGACGTGATACTACCACTGGGCGCTGTCAGGTCTCCACCACATCCTGTGGGAGGAAATGGAAAAGAAGCACTCTTTGTAATAAGCATAATGACAAAAATAATAATGATAATTATAATAATAATAATAATAATAGTTATAATAATTATAATGATAATAATAACAATAACAATAATAATAATAATAATAATAATAATAATAGTGATAATGATAATAATGATAATAGTAATAATAATAATGATGATAATAATAATAATAATAATAATAATAATAATAATAATAATAATAATGATAATAATAATAATAATAATAATAATAATAATAATAATAATAATAATAATGATAATAATAATGATAATATGATAATAATGATGATGATGATAATAATAATAATAATAATAATAATAATAATAATAATAATAATAATGATAATAATAATAATAATAATAATAATAATAATAATAATAATAATAATAATAATAATAGTAATGAAATGATACTTATAATATGATAATGATAATAACAATAACAATGAAATAAATATAAAAACAAAAATTATGATACTAATAATATTGATGATAATGATAACAATAATGGTGTATGAGTTATATTTTTGGCCACTCTTACAACCTTGATCATTTAGTGCCTGACACCAAAAAATACATATGGCAGCCTAGAAATCTAGAATAGAGAACATGCAACTCTCCCCACTAAAATGTGAGATGAACTATTGTTATAACAGAAATTTAAGAATTTAAAATTTCGCTTATGGTCACTTTTTGTGTGATATATTACTAGTGACTAGCCTGAAAACTTAAGTACCAGGGGCAAAACACTAACCCCAAGTCACTTGTAACTTTCAAAGATGACTCAATGTGTTCTTGATTTTGGCACCTTACAAAGTGGTTAGGGGCAGTAAGCAGTCAGTGACCAATCCGCTAATGAGGACCCAATATAAGAATGCTCACAAAGGCAGCTAAAGATCCAGTGGACATATGCTGCAGTTTCATTGCATGCCATTGGTCTAACTCACCTGAAAACATATATTCCTAAATTGCAGTAGCGTAAAATGTACATACCTTTGTCATGAAGGAACCCAACATGTAAGGCTCAAGTGTAACAATGCAGAGTCAAAATTTGAGGAGAGGTTAATATGCGCATATGGTCTTTTTAACATAAAGTAAAGGTTACTTCTGCTTACCTGATACTGTGCCATCATAGGTCAGTCGGAAACCCTTGCCAGAGGAGGACTGGTCAGAACGGAACTTGATGTATAGGCGATTACCGGTAGATCGGATAGGATTATCAACCGTGGTTCCACAATATGTGCCCAGTCTGGGAGACGACAAGTAACCTCCATTTCTGTGGACAGTAATGACAATGGGGTTTAGTGCTACTGCTGCGGCAACAATGATTTCTTCTTCTTCTTCTACTACTACTGCAGCCGCTACTACTACTGCTGCTGCTACTACTACTACTATTACTACTACTACTACAACTACTACTACACTACTAACTACAACTATATCTACTACTACTACTGCTGCTACTGCTACTACTACTACTGCTGCTGCTGCTGCTGCTACTGCTACTGCTACTACTACTACTACTACCACTACTACTTCTCCCTGCCACTACTACTCCCCGCAGCGCCACTACGCGGTGGCGATAACAATCCCGATAAACACTATGGCAGCAGCGATATAATACTCGCTTCGCTATAGCGTACCTTCGAAGTTAACAAGTTTTCTGCAGCCGTAAGTCATATGATGTTATTATACCTCACTTTAAGATCGTAAGCCGTGATTGGCTGACTTAACAGTGAACAATCATCATGTTGCCTGATGCCATCAGTGAGGGCTTCATGTTGCCCATTGCCACTAGCGACACCTAGCGGGGAATGTCATCTGTGACCTTGCTTTGTTTACAATTACAAACGGGGTTTGTTCGGTATAATAAAACAAATATGCCATGCCAGTGTGGGTAACATGATGGAATGTCTCCCCTCGGGAGGATGGTTTTCCCTCGGGCTCCGCCCTCGGGAAAACCATCCTCCCTCGGGGAAACATTCCGTCATGTTACCCACACTGGCATGGCATATTTGTATATTATTGATGTACTTAACAGAGATTGATATGTTATCTATGTATGTCAAGAACTAGGCTAAGTGCGTGCTTTGGTTGTTGCAAAATACTGATAAGCATAAGTCATATGATGTTATTGATGTACTTAACAGAGATTGATATGTTATCTATGTATGTCAAGAACTAGGCTAAGTGCGTGCTTTGGTTGTTGCAAAATACCGATAAGCATAAGTCATATGATGTTATTGATGTACTTAACAGAGATTGATATGTTATCTATGTATGTCAAGAACTAGGCTCTCTCTCTCTCTCTCTCTCTCTCTCCCTCTCTATCTCTCTCTCTCTTACTTATTGTATATATGTTTACAAATACTCTCTCACACACACTTGATCTGACCATTTTCTGCAGTTGAGGGTTGCACAGTGTGATCAAAATACAACTGACCTGACTTCAAGGTAGTCAAATAAGCAGTGGGCATGGCTTTCCGTCTGGAAGTCTGTGAAGTTGAGCAGGATCTGTCTCCCAGCAGGAACGGTGATGACCCAGATGCACTGCCTGTTGTGGGGGTAGGGGTTTGGGTAGTTCGGACTGGATATGACGCCTGTCGGGTTCCTCATTTCACCACCGCACGCTACAAAATAAAGCATACTTGTCACTGGAAACTATCTGTAGCAGGGGTCAGTCCAAGTTTCAAATCAACTGTTGTTGATATTACAGGGCTCAAAATTAGGGGCTGCCGGGAGCCAAAGGCTACTTTGAATTCTCCTGTGGCTCCCTCAAATTTCTGCACGGGAGTCAAAAGATGTATTTGTTTCTACTCATCACCTTTAGGTAGCTTTTGAAGATGCATTTGGGAAAAAAACACACATAATTTAGAGCCCTGCTATTCCATATATTAGTGTAAGTTATCATTGTAAGATTATGTACAACATAAATGCAACATTTCGTACTTGCTATACATGCTGCCGTCATGTCTGACCTACTGAAGAAGGAATAAAAATGATTTATAACTTTTTTTTAAAGTTTTAAAATCCTGGAGCACAAATATTTCTTCCTGAAGCGCAGCATTTTCAGTAGCCGGAATGTGAAATTGGTCATGGCACTATCATATAAGACTTTCTGTCAATATATAGATACATAAAGACTTTCTGTCAATATATAGATCCATAAACATACAATAGTTATAAAGATCCATAAACATACGATAGTAATTGATACAGATCAAAAGTTCAATGGAATTTTTTCAACATGGATAAATGCAGAAAATGTCTGAAAGGCTTGACAGTGCTATCTATATTTCACCTGCCGCACACTGGTATAACAATGTGACAGTTACTCTATACAGCTTTAACCATATGGAGTGCAAACAATTTTGTTTTACAGCTCAGCTGGAGGGTACTTGTGCTACTTTAAATTTGTGCATTCAAGTATTCCAACTATATATTCATTACTATAAAGACACTTTTTGTAGGACGTTATTTTGGCAAAAATAGTAAAAATTATATGCCTGTAAAAAAATACCAGTTGTAGAGTAAGCATCCGTGTACAGAGTGCCCACCTGCTAATAGAAATCAACTGCATTCAATTTAACCTCTTGAATAAGACCACTTCTTTCCAAAGACTACCCTCCAGCAGTGCAGGCAAGCAGTCTCACTATGTAGATGTGACTGTAGCTGTACAGAGATGAGAGCTTGGATTTCAATTTCTGGTCATTTTTCCTGCTGGTTTTTAGGTATATCATGGCCAAATAATCGTTAATGATGGAGTACTTGGGGAAAAGCACACACAAAACTTAAGTAACTGGCAACTTTATCACATTAGCCAGTGTTTTTTTCTTGATGATTACTTTGCAGCCTGCAGTCATATAATAATAATAATAATAATAATAATAATAATAATAATAATAATAATAATAATAATATTGTCATTTGATATTGCGCCCTTTCCATATAAACATGCTCAAAGGCGCATTAAGGTTCATCTGCAATTCCAAATAACATTAACAAATAATTTGAGATAGATTCGATGAGAATGATACTTCTTGCACTAGCTTGTATTCCAACTGTTAACTTATTTACAAAATCAATTCAGTATTTGTCCTTCTGACAATATAATTTTGAAATTTCAAAAACTCGGAACTTTTGGCCTGTGCACCTCTGGTAGCAAAATTAATAAAGTATTTGTCCATCTGGCAAGATATAATTCTGAAATTTCAAAAACTTGGGACCATTGCACCCCAGAGAACAATCCGAATTCACTGTAAATTCTGTCATTGAATCAGACAGGGTCTGACACTAAGATTTCAGGCTAGGGGTCTGAAAAGGTCTTTTGATAAATTTAGTGGTCAAAAACAGGATTTTGGTATTATTATATATACTATTTTGGGCCCCTGGTACGAAAAATCTAGGGGCCCACAGCAAAATCTAGAGGCATATGCCCCTGGCCGCCTGGGAAAATCAAACCCTGTAACATATTTTGTAAATGTATCGCAAACTGTGCACTTACTGGTGGAAGCATTGAGGGTGACATAGGAAGCCGAGAAGCCCTGATGGGCGGTGCTTCCGTCAGATGACATCTCAATACGCATGATGTTATCCGCAGACGTCAGAGCAGGAGGCACAGTGCCCCCACAGTACCTACAGGGCCAATAGAATATCATGACAAGTTGGATATGGAACATTGGCAAATGTATGCTAAGAATATTCAGAAACCAGCGCATCAATGGCAAGACAGGACAAGTTAGATATAGAGCATTGGCAAATGTATACTAAGAATATTCAGAAACCAGCCCATCAATGGCGAGATAGGACAAGTTAGATATAGAACATTGGCAAATGTATACTAAGAATATTCAGAAACCAGCGCATCAATGGCAAGATAGGACAAGTTAGATATAGAATATTGGCAAATGTATACTAAGAATATTCAGATACCAGCGCATCAATGGCGAGACAGGACAAGTTAGATATAGAACATTGGCAAATGTATACTAAGAATATTCAGAAACCAGTGGATCAATGGCGAGACAGGACAAGTTAGATATAGAACATTGGCAAATGTATGCTAATAATATTCAGAAACCAGCGCATCAATGGCGAGACAGGACAAGTTAGATATAGAACATTGGCAAATGTATGCTAATAATATTCAGAAACCAGCGCATCAATGGCAAGATAGGACAAGTTAGATATAGAACATTGGCAAATGTATACTTTGAATATTCAGAAACCAGCCCATCAATGGCAAAATAGGAAAAGTTACACATAAAACATTTGGAAATGTATTCTAAGAAAAATCAGATACCACTCACCCAATGCTGAGGCTATTTTGTCCAAGGAACAAGGACGCGAATGTCTAAAACCTGTCATGTTGGTTTTCAATGGATAGCACTCACTGAGTACCACTATGCCAGGGTTTCAGTCTTTCTTATTTATTTTTGCATGATTTTGTGTTGTTTCAATTAGTTATTAGCAGCACAAGGGTTTAACTCAACAATGTCATATGTGTCCAAATTACTAAGAAATAAGGCATAAATTTACAAAATATTCCTGATCTATATTCCCTCTCTAAATATTTTCATAAGATTCTTTTGTTAGACGAAAAAGCAGTCAACCCTTTTAGAAACATAGCAAAGATCCATAGGCTAACACAGTATCACTTACAGACCCAGTCACATCATCAGCACACTGACTGTCTGGTATATGAGGAAATATTTTTAGCAAAGCATTATTTGGAGAAATATTTCACTGAAAGTTACCGTCCCTATTGGTTATTACAAATACGCTTGAAACGTTTTAAAAAATACTATTCTATTCAACTCTTATGCTGTTAGTGGATAGTTTGGCCAATACAAAATGATGCAAAAACTAAAAAATTACTGAAACCCAGGCACATGGGTACTCATCGGAAAGTACTCGGCGAGAGCTATCCAATGAATACCAACATGACAGGGTTTAGATGTTTTTCAAAAATCTTTGCATTTTTGTGCTTTGGAGGAAAGTAGCCTCAGCATTGGTAGGGATAAATAGATAAGGGGTCTTGTGTGCACACCAAATGAAAATGGGCGGCTTAACCCATTCATGCTCAAAGAGTTCTTCTAAAATATATTGTCTGGATCTGAGTTACCTCAAATTACACTAAAATCAAAAGTCGTCATACAAAAAATTTGGAGAAAGATAAATATTTCTCCCTCGAATATATCCTTCATTGTGCTTATGCCTGAAAGATTTCACCAAAACAGTCAGGCTGCTTTTGGCCATCGTGAGCATTAAAGGGTTAGAATCACTGATCTACTGGCCTGGGCAAGTGAGAAAGTTGCCATTGACTTGGGGTTAGGCGGTGGTTTTCACTGGGTACTCCGGTTTCCTCCACTACTTACAACTGGCTAGTCACAAATTAGCCACAATATGGCATAAATGTGACGAAAAACGAAATTCCAAATCACTGATCATGGCCCTGTTCTGGTTACTTACCTTCCTAGGAAACCTCCGGTGTTGGTGACGGTGCTATTGTCAGAGACCCTGACGTAGTCGTATCTGCAGTTAGCGTTCTGCTCCAGGCTGAAGCTGTGGAAGGTGAGGCGTACCACGGAGCCAGGGTTGGCGAGGATCGTCCAGACGCACTGCATACCATGAGGGTATTGATTCGGGTATCCCGGGCTGGTGAACGTCCCACTCTCCGCCGTCATCGTTCCCCCGCAGCCAGCTACGAACAACAACAACCAGAAATCAGCACAAAAATGGCAGGTCAGGACAAGTCACATATAGAACATTGGCTGATACTGTAAATTCGGAAAAGATTGCGTTTGTGTTTTTTTTTAGCTTTTAGACTAGGATGCAATATTAAAATTTGCAAAGATTATTGCTGCCATTTTAAGTGTATAGCTGGCACTCCATGTTGCGACCAATTCGCAAATTTAAAAACCGCAAAAATCGATTTTCTGTAAATTTACAATATTTACTCTACACAATCTTTTGTGAATCTACAGTACTGTAGAATGGCTAACTTTTCCTTGAGTTTTTTCCCCGTTTTTTCCCGAATGCTTTCAAACAGGAATAAACAACACAGGAAAAAATAATACAGTATATGTCTGGACTTGCAGGGCCAATTTCATCAAAGTGAGATAAACCCATCCAACTTGGACTAGGTGTTAACTCTGATACCTGGTCCTGCTGGGACCCGGTCTAGAAGTTAGACTAGGCCTAACTTCAGTCCAATTTCATCAAATGAGTTAGTTCCAGGTAACACCCAAAACCTAGCTTCAAATGACTCAGCTGCTAGTTTTTGCTCTATCTTGGGCATTGTCAAGCCTTGTGGTCAGAAGAACAAAGGCTATGAGTAGAGGACCCCATGTTGAGAGAATAGAAACCTTCACTCCCACAACAAAGCCTATTACATCTATAGTAATAGTAGGGCATTATTTCCTTGGATGAAAAATTCATATATAAGTATTGTATGCAATTGTAATGTAAAATGCTTATCAAAAGTATGGAATATAAAATAAAATTGATACATGCAATATTTACCATTGTCAATTTTAATTGATATTTATGCTGACTTAAGTGTTAGATGCTTCGAATGCTGCACACTGCAATTCAAGACATTGATCCGCACTCAAACTATCAATGAATATCAAAACATAAATGTAGAACCAACATATTTTCAAAATGTGGATGCCAGTGGTTTATTTTACTACTAAGACAAGTTTCTTAGTTTGCTCCTTTAACAGTGTTAATTTTTTTTCTTTTTATTTGAGAGAATTTTTAAAGAGAGAGATACCTAACATTTTTGTTGACAAATCTATGACATTTTTTGTGAAACCTGACAAAAGTCATCTGTACAAATTTATTAGCATTAAGGTGTGTTAGATCCATCTGCATCACATAATATATGCAAATTTACAAGCATGATTTTTTCTTTAAAATAAAGGTTTTAGGTATATATTGTACCAGAATAATCATGAATTGGCTATGTTTATGATAAGTCCAGTTTATATACTCAAATATAGCCTTTATATCAGCCATATAAACATTTAGACCAGGCTGTACTAGGAGATAAACCACCCCTCCCATGGTCTAAACTCAGTCCCATATTTGTGAACTGGTTTCACTTCAGACCAGGTACTAAGTGCTTAAAGGGTAAATGCACCATCATGATGATTTAGGTTCAAAATGTGCCTATTCGTGTCACCTTTCAAATAAGACCACCCGCAAGACTGTCCTCCTCAGCACTCCTCAGATATGGCTTATGAAAGTGAGTAAAAAACTGGCCTGACTCTGGGCATGGAGGCTGACATTAGCAGGGCAGGGCACATTTTCAGCACCATTTCTGATTGGTCAAGAGATATCAGTGGCAGTCACTTCCTGCCACTGATATCTCTCGACCAATCAGCAATGGTGTTGAAAATGTGCCCTGCTACTACTACTACTACTACTACTACTACTACTACTACTACTTCTACTACTACTACTTCTACTACTTCTACTTCTACTACTACTACTACTACTACTACTACTACTACTACTACTACTATTAATAGGATACTAATCACACCCTGTAATCCTGTTTGCTTACCGTTTGTCTCAGTTCCACCTCCTTCTCCTCCCTGGCCTGAGTCGTCCACTGTGTAGACTAAAGCGAATCCGCTTCTCTGGACTGAGCCGTTAGACTTGAACTTCAAGAGGAGACTACTGCCAGAAGACGGAATATACGATGGTATATTGGTTCCACAATATTGGCCTATCACTGTTGAGCTATCATCTGCCCCATCAAATATCTTGAAAAAAAATGAAAAAAAATAATATACCACTATACATTATATGAGATGTTGGGCAGAACAACTTGCCTAACACCAATAGAAATCTGATTTACTTTCTGATATGACAACTTTTTAGAAATATTGAATCTGATTAGAGTATATCTTAGTAGAAATAATAAATATTATTGGTATGATGATTATGATCTTAACATATTTTCATGCCAGGAAACTAGCACATAGCGAACCGTTCCTTTCAACCCCACTTCCTGGGCTGAAGGGACGGTAGAAAGCTGTTGTGGGGATCTAGTGGCTCCCCACAGTGGCCCAATAATTACTATGAACAATTACCAATCAGCACCTGGACACACGGTGGTCATCTATAAAGGTCAAATGGGGCTGTTCCAGAGGAAGGAACAGTATCACCCGAGATTTGCACTTGTAGAAGAAAACTGAGTACAAAAGCAGTTTTATGACTTGAGGCCAGTGACGTGGGGTTAGGTGGTGGTTTTCATTGGGTACTCCAGTTCCCTTCACTACTTCCAACTGGCTTAAGTCATGACTTAGCCACAATAAGTGAGTGGGAGTGGGAGACCCCATTGTGCCATTATTCATATAGTCCTACCTTTAAGTAGTCGTGCTGACAGGTGGCTGAACTTTCTAGATCGAAGGTATGTTTCATGAGGATGACTCGCCGTCCTGGGGGCATAGTGATCAGGTAACTGCAGGAACTGCCACTAGGGTACGGCGCTGGGTGATGAGGTGACGTGATGTCACCAGTTGGATCTGTGAATGTCCCTCCACATGCTAACAAAATAAAACAAGAACTAAAATCTTTTCACTGATGGTGGCCAATTTGGCTTAAAACAATATAATGCGAAAAAAAACCCACCTGAAATGTGATTGAAGTTCTGGCACATTGGTTCCCCTCTGATAGTACTGAGCAAGAGCTTTCTAAATGATGACAAGGTTGAATTGCTTTTCAGTCAGTTTTGTGGCCTTGGTCCTTAGACAAATATAACCCCAGCATAAGAAGAGTTAAAGAGAAAATAGCTCAGGTAATAGATATGAAGGACACTTCAAATCCCCACTTGGTTCAGCGCATGCTAGAAAATAAAACAAGACTTCAAGAAAAGACATCTCTGGTACCAATTTCTTAATTATTTAGTATAATCAATTACACTAGTTGATGATTGTCAGTTTTGGGCAGCTGATTGATGACATGTTCAACAGGGGTGTTCAAGTCTCCGAGTCTTGGAGCACAGCAATTCTTGGTGGTCGATGTGCAAATAATTGGTTTGAATATTGTCATAAGGTGGCACTCCTGTATTAGCAAAATGAAGACCTGTTATAATAGGTGCTACCAATAAATGGAGTTTGCACGTACAAGTAAAATCTGTATTTAAAAATGCATGTGGAACATTAAACAGAATCATTCGGTCATGCTTCCCAAATATTAAAGAGTTATACAGTGAGTACAGCTTTTGTCTTGTCATTTGTTTTGAGGCCTCTGTGCCACACTGGTGCCACAATGCGACAGTTGGACACCCCTGTTCAAGGCATGGTCTTAGCCAGTTTCTAAATCCTGGCGAAGTCCTTGGTTCAAGGTACCATCACTTACCCCTGCTCCACTCTGCTCTAAAGCCTGGCCTGGTGTTGGAAGGATCTGAGCGAAACTTCACCCACAGCTGGTTCTGGGTAGTGACTATAGGGGGCGGTAGTGTATCCCCACAAACGCGGCCAATAGCTGGCGCTGTTTCATCACCTCCATCACGCACCTGAAATATATGCACATTTTTTCTGCACCTTTTATTTCAGGGAAAGAAATCGTTGATTTAGGCAAATTTCTCTAATTAAAGAATACTCTCAATTGGTCCAACGCTTGCAAATATATTTCATTAGTTATGTGGGTTTCCGAAAATCATCGATTAGGAAGTTAATCTGCAGAATTAATTGCATAGTTCCATGAACATAATACCTACCAAAGACATCTCCCCTTGAAACTTTTGGGAAAAAAGATAAAATAAGGAGAATAAAAAGAAAAATAATCAAAATGCTCCAATTGATAATTGATATGTCCATTCGCAAACATGGCTCCTATAATTTGACATCTGGTCGCAAAACCACATGTTCCAGGGGCAACTAGCAAATACCCCTAAATGACCATTAAGGTATGTTTGGTTTAACTAAGATAGTTGACCACTTCCTAATGAAGGTATCATTTAGCATTTATTATAAGCCAGTGAAAAGTAAAAATAACCAAACAAAAATTCAAATCTTTTTAAAATTGGTGCTTTCCCCATGATCAGAATCAAATGTAACAGAACACCCATATAATATTCAATTGTGGAAGTACGATTGGGTGAATGCTAATAGGAATTAAATGTACATAAAGGATAATCCTAATTCTCAAGAAGGTATCCATATAGTATGTGGGTTATTGCTGCAGGAAGGAGGTACATAATTTGTGTTAGTGAGATCTTGGATCAGCCCTGATGGCCGTGTGGTCTAAGGCGTTGCCACTGACTGCTGGCTGTCTCTCACCACTGCCCTGGGTTCGAATTCCGGCCGGGGCATGTAGTTGCCAGTGAATTGGGGTTAGACGATTGTTTTTGACAGGTATTACAGTTTCCTCCACCAGGTACAACTGGCTAGTCACGAATAAGCCGCAATATGGCAGAAAAAGTGATGGAAAACGAAATTCCAAATTCAAAGTATAGAGATCTCACCTCGACATAATCCCAGTCGCAATTGCCATGTGTCTCTATATTGAGGGCTGTAAAGCGGAAGTTGATTGCAGATGCGTCCGGGATCGTTATTGTCCACACACATGACGCGTCCCGTGGATAAGGATTGGGGTAGCCTGGCGATGTCAGGACGCCCGTCGCGTCGGTGAAAGCTCCTCCACAGCCTCCAGATACTGGAAGAAGGAAAATACACAAATAATCCTTATCCCGTTCATGTCTTGAGATCTACTTGATCTACAGTGTTGTCTCGTTGCTCGAATATAAGATTTATATCCAGGGAGCCTGATTGTATCTTCTAAAGCTACCTAGAGATGTTGCATATAGAAACCAGTACATATCAAGGCTCCCTGCAGAAATCTAAGGGAGCCCCAGGAGAATTCAAGGGAGCCCTCGGCTCCCAGCACCCCCTTGTTTCGAGCCCTGTCTCTGGACCTGTCATTTTTTTGAAAATATGGAATGAAGAATGAATTTGCAAAATATTTGAAGGAGAGTTGTAGATGAAGTTCTGATGAACAATAACTCCTTCAAATATTTTCAGGTCAAGAAAATATAACAAAATTGGTGATAACTTTTTTGGGCACAACTCTATCATGGTCGGAACAAAAGAAATTCTATGGAGTCATGCAGTCCTATATTAATATACTCTTATTATTCAACTTACCAGGAAGGGAGGAATAAGTAATATGAAATCCGACATCGTTGATGTCATCGTCGGAGTGAAACATCAGCCATGCGTACGGCCCTGTAGTATCAAGGGGACGAGGACTCGTCGAGTTACAGTACTTCTTCAAGACTGGGTCTGTGTCCAAAAGGCCATCCCTTATCTGTAAATGAAGGACAGACAGGGCACAAGTCAAAAAAAATGTTTCTCATGGGAAGTAATATCAATAGACAGAACAGAAAAACAAAATCAATCATATGTACTATAATGATAATGATGATAATAAATACAATTATAAACATTAACTACTACAACTACTACTACTATTTCTACTGCTACTGCTTCTACTTAGGAGTGTCATAAAAATTGAAAATTTATCGATACGATTATTGCAAAATATTCCTCCATTACCAATCTTTTCCGATACAATTTTCCAATTGAATGTTTGTAAAATTTATTTAATTTTTTTTTTCTATTTTGAGGTGAAAATGTTACATTTTTGAGGGCATATTCCCATTTCAGACCCCGCTAACTTCGTCTCCCCACTAAGTATTTTATCAGTCATGGCTGTGAACTTTATTGTTTAGACAAGTGGCAAACTGCCAGGAAACACAAAAATGTGGCGGAATAGGGGCATTTTGCCTCACGTGTGACTTCCGGTTGAAGTAGTTTGCCGATTTGCGATACATGATACGATACACCACCTTTTACTGATACGATAATTGGCTGCTTCGTTTTAGCAATACGATTATCTTGGAGATATCGATGACAATCCTACTACTACTACTATTACTACTACTACTACTACTACTACTACTACTACTACTACTACTACTACTACTACTACTACTACTACTACTAATGGGAAAAATCTAATACCACCACTACTATATATATATATATATATATATATATATATATATATATATATATATATATATATATATATATAAATATATATATATATATATATATGTATATATATATATATATATAAATTTCTCACCTCAAGGAAATCAAAGGAGCAGTTGGCATGGCGTTCGATTGCCAGCTTGGCAAAACTGAAGCGTATTTTGTTTCCAGGAGCAACCCTGACGGTCCATACACAGTCCCTGCTGTGAGGGTACACACCAGGGTAGCCAGGACTGTTTATAACCCCGTAACCTGCCTCTGCCAGGTCTCCACCGCAGACTGAAATAATAATAATAATAATAATAATAATAATAATAATAATAATAATAATCATCTTTATTTCAAGAGGGTAATTTAGCACAGTCAAATGATACATTGATCTTCCCTGTGGCCCTCAGCATACAACATCATTATGGTACCCCAGCCCTCGGGTCACAGGGTTACATAATAAAAAAAAACAGCATGAGCGTTAGGAATCAAACATTGTTTTGATACGGACACGCATTAAGGCAATCACCACCACTTACTTAATTGACACAACATGATTGTGAGGAATCAGAAATGGCTAAGTTGGAAAACAAAGATTTATGAGATTTTACAATACAAAATGATGCAAAAAAAATCCCTGAAAAATGTCTGAAACCCTGGCATGTGGGTCAATAAAACAAAATTCTGAAGCGCTCACCTGGTGCTGCCGACGTCCATTGCACCTGGAAGCCCTCGGCTGCCTGCGAGGCGTCCGAGCGGAACCAGAAGTAGAGCTGGTTGTGTGTGCTGTTGATGGGGTTTCCCGAGTTGGGCAGGGAGGTCCCGCAGAACTTGCCAATGGCGTGGGAGGCGGCCGACGCCCCGTCGTTCATCTGAACAAAGTCGTAATCACAACTTCGGGAAGGCTCGGTCTTGAAGCGAGTAAATGAGGCCATGATGATCTGAAACAAAGATAGCTTTGTGCTGTGTTATCTGTGGACAATACGATATGTGGGAATCGGGGTAAACCCTTATGCTGCAGCAGGCTAATTTGGCCTAAAGAAAATGATGCAAAGAACATGAAAAATTATCCTAACCCGGCAGGGTTACTTTTGTGACACCAAAAGTGGATAAACATAAAGGTGTCCATCTCCGGGGAAATGGCTATCATTCCCACAAGCAAATTCTTTTAAAGGATAAATATAGAACACCCCAGCGGGAACGTCCTGGACTTTTATTGTCTTTTAATGACATAAGCCACTTGTCTTATCAGTATCGAGTATGGGGTGCGATGTAGTCCAAGCACCATTAATGAGAAAAACATATGATAAGCAGCCGCATGGCCTTAACAGGGGTTCTGATTATAGATCTTACCGGCCACACACTTGAGGAAAAATGGACTCCACTTGCTTACTTTTATGTCATCCACTTAATTTGGTGACACTTAATGCATTACTCATCAGATGACCTTTCAGGCAACATACACTTTGCATATAGGCTAAATATTGAAATAAAGAAAGGGTAGAGGAGGAACTGAGTCAAAATTATTGACCAAATATGGTATGGTATAGTAGACCTATGGCAGCCCTGTGAAGCAGAGGGGAATTTGTGTACCAACCTTTCATAGAATAATGGTAATAACTGAAGCACAGCTGGCACCACCTATGATAGCCTTGTACACTAGAATGGACAATGTGTACTAACCTTTTTGGGGACATTGGCAATGATCTATGCAAAGCTAATAGCGCCACATATGGTAGTCCTATGAACTAAGAGGGATATATTGTATTAATCTTGACTGGAGGTAACTTATAATCCATGCACAGCTGATGGCGCCACCTATGGTAACCCTGTGAACTAGAGGGGTATTGGTACCAACCCAGGCACAGCTAATACTATGAGGGTAGGACTGACCCTTCACAGTACTACTCCATTCGCAGCTGGTGGCCCCACCTAGTGTAACCCTGTGAACTAGAGCAGAAATCATGTACTTACCTTTCCTGGCGTAGTGGTAACAACCCAGGCACAGCTGACACTATGAGGGTAGGGCTGGCCCTCCACTGGGGGGTACTTGAAGGAGCCGGTCTCTCCGGCCAGTCTCCCACCACATGCTGCAATAGAATACAATCTTCTCTACAACACACGCAGCAGCAAGGAAAGTTCAGCAAATAGCTTTCATAATAGTTTGAACTAAAGCCTCAAATCACTATATATTTGACATCAATATTCTTAATGCCAATGCCTAAATTGCTACCTTATTGATCAAATAGAAATATAATACAACATAAAGTGATTTTCTACACTTCTGTAACAGAGAGGTTTGACGGATAATCACTTCACACATGCCGGATAGTCATTGCCTAATTTTCTTTTAATGAATATTTTTATTTCATAATAATACTAAGAAAACCTATTGTACTGATGCCTGTTCCCCATTGTTAGCCTATATCGTTTCATGTTCCCCATTGTTAGCCTGTATTCTTGCATATTCCCCATTGTTGGCCTGCATTTTTTTTTCATTCCACATTGTTACCCCACATTGTATCATGCTATCGAATGTTAGCCTGCATTGTTGCATGCTATCGATTGTTAGCCTACATTGTTGCATGCTATCCATTGTTAGACTATATTGTTTCATGCTCCCCATTGTTAGCCTGTATTCTTGTATGTTCCCCATTGTTAGCCTGTATTCTTGTATGTTCCCCATTTTTAGCCTGTATTCTTGTATGTTCCCCATTTTTAGCCTGTATTCTTGTATGTTCCCCATTTTTAGCCTGTATTCTTGTATGTTCCCCATTGTTAGCCTGCATTGTTTACTGTTCAACATTGTTACCCCACTTGTTACATGCTATTGATTGTTAGCCTGCATTGTTCCATGCTATCCATTGTAAGCCTGTGTTGATGTGCGTTTCTAATTCTACCTACATTGTTGAGCTTGCTCGCAGTTGGTTCCAGTGAAGGAGCTGGAACACTGGCAGAGGTACTGGTTGATGCGGTCGACACAGGTTCCACCGTTCAGGCACGGATTGCTGTCGCATTCATTGATGTCAGTCTGGCACTGGGCGCCAGTGTATCCAGGGTTACATAAGCAATGAAACAGTCCAGTAGGAGTTGACTGAAAGCACAGAAAAAAGTGGTATAAACAAAAAGATTTTGTATAACTGGTAGTTTTACAGGCAGGTAATTTTCACTATTTTTGAGCTCCACCTGATAGTTCCAAAATAACGTCCTTCAAATAGATATCCTGCTTTGTTTAAGTGCTTGAATGCGCAAATTCAAAGTAGCATAAGTATCCTCCAGCAGAGCTGTAAAGCAAAGTTTTTAGCACTCCAAATTAAAACCTTATACCAAATATTTTGTAAATTACGCATTTATTAAAGTCCTTATTATGGCACTCCAGTATGACTTGGTCCAATTCAAGGCCACGAGGCTTTTTTGTCACCGTTATCGTACTCACTTGACACTGTCCGTTCATACAGTTGGCAGCACTGCAGGTGGCGCCACCTGGGCCCTGCTGGACACAGCCGTTAGCGCCTTCACCATTTCCTACATAGCCTGTTGGGCACCTGCACACCCTGCCTCCAATACCTACAAACACACAACCAAGACACACATAAACATAAGACTACCGCAAATTCTCGGAAATTTAGACCACCCTAGGAATTTGGGCCACAATAAAAAAATTTGTTAAAAAATTACTGGGAAATTTATATGAACCACACTTGATCTATTGCTGGTAGCTATTTCACCTAGTATGGACAACTATTACTCTGCATTGTCGGTATTCTCATGAAACATGGGCAACCCTCAACCCATAAAAATTGCAATCACTTAAATGTGTCCCAAATAACCAAGAATTTACATTAGCGCATTTCAAGAGAAACCACTGACTATTAAGACCAGTTGTAATATTCCTAGAATGAAACATGCAACTGTCAGTAAATAACCCATATGTAACATCTTAATTCAAAAAGATTCAGAAAGTTCAAAAATTCCAAAATAACAGATACATTAATTTCAATTAAGATTTAATAAACTTAGATGGCTAACATCACTCAGCAGTCCTTTATCTGGGGTCTTTCTTGGTAGGTTTGAATGTATGCCAATAAAAATCATTTTCCCCTCAAAATGCATCAGTTCACGGGAGTTTTTTTGGGGATTACAATAGGCATTTATATTTCTATATTCCACAACCATCACCAAAGATCAACCTCATATAAGTGATTTATGATATCCCAAAGTTGTGAATAACTCACTTCACAAATCGATGCTTGCAGTTGCAAAAAGCAGCCAGACAATTAAATGAAATCTTTGATGCGAAAAGATTTGGAAAATATTTGGAGAAATGTAAATCGGAACACTACCAACAACTCTTAAAGTATTTTACATAATTTATCTTGATTTCCAAGTTATTGTCAGAAGTATCATACATGCACAAGAATGCAAAGAATTTAGAAAAACATCTTAACCCTTGTCATATTGGTATTCATTGGATAGCTCTCATTGGGTACAATCAGATGAGTACCTGTTTGCCAGGGTTTCGGTCATTTTCCAATTTTTTTGCATCATTTTGTATTGGCCAAATTAGCCACTAGTAGCATAAGGGTTAAGCATGAATGGGTTTAATAAAAGAGTTGAACATGATAAAGAGCCTATAATGCATACCTGGACTCTCTGCACACTGGGCCTGCGAGTGACAGCCACCATTGTTCACTGAACATACGCCAACCCACTGACAACTCCTGCCATCTCCTTGGTAACCTGACAAACAACAACAGGAACATGTTAATATCACATCCACAATCCTCTTATCATATAACAGGACAAAGTAAGTCAATTATAAGATCACAAAGACTTTGCTGGAATAGGACATTGTTTTGGATTGGTTGGCATTACATACGGAAGTAGTTGGCTATATCCTTAACAAAATACTTTAAAGTTAAAATTCTTCATAGATTTTGAAATATTGTTTTTCTATTTGTTAGGGTCTATTTTATGGTTTCTTTAGGAAGTATGGATGTATACAAATGGGATTGTACTGACTAGTATTGGGGAAAAGTGTTAATTCTGGGTAGTTTCTAAATAGTAGGTATTGGGATGCTAAGGTTTTCCTTTTTATGTGGGCAGGATTTACACCGGTAGGTACTGTTTCTATTGATAACCCTACCCTATGGGGTGCTGGGGTACTCACACCTGTAAAAACTCTTGGTATTGATGCACTCTGCCCTGTTTATCTTTAAGAACCCTAAATATCATCAAAGTGGGTACTGGGGTATCCCGTACCTTGTGGGCAGGATTCACACCTGTAAGAACCCTTGGTATTGATGCACTCTTCCCTGTTTATCTTTAAGAACCCTAAATATCATCTAAGTGGGTACTAGGGTGCTGAGGTATTCCGTACCTTGTGGGTAGGATTCACACCTGTAAGAACCCTTGGTATTGATGCACTCTACCCTGTTTATCTCTAAGAACCCTAAATATCATCAAAGTGGGTACTGGGGTGCTGAGGTATTCGGTACCTTGTGGGTAGGATTCACACCTGAAAGAACTCTTGGTATTGATGCACTCTACCCTGTTTATCTTAAAGAACCCTAAATATCATCAAAGTGGGTACTGGGGTGCTGGGTTTTTCCGTACCTTGTGGGCAGGATTCACACCTGAAAGAACCCTTGGTATTGATGCACTCTACCCTGTTTATCTTAAAGAACCCTAAATATCATCTAAGTGGGTACTAGGCTGCTGGGGTATTTCGTACCTTGTGGGTAGGATTCACACCTGTAGGAACCCTTGGTATTGATGCACTCTACCCTGTTTATCTCTAAGAACCCTAAATATCATCAAAGTGGGTACTGGGGTGCTGGGTTTTGCCGTACCTTGTGGGCAGGATTCACACCTGTAAGAACCCTTGGTATTGATGCACTCTACCCTGTTTATCTCTAAGAACCCTAAATATCATCAAAGTGGGTACTGGGGTGCTGGGTTTTGCCGTACCTTGTGGGCAGGATTCACACCTGTAGGAACCCTTGGTATTGATGCACTCTACCCGGGGTGCCTGGGAGCAGCCTCCGTTGTTGACCTCGCATTCATTGATGTCCACGCAAACAAATCCATTTCCGGAGAAACCTGAAAAAATGCAACGAAACAGGTCTCAACTAGGATGTCAGTCACCATAATCTTTTACCCAAACATTGTGATCTCAAAAAACAAGATACCTGACAATTTGAAAAGATTTCATAGGGTTTCTTGATATATCTTACAGAAAGTATACCTTAATATACTTACTCTAAAAATTGAAAATTACATCAAACCATCTTGAAGTGGAGACAAAAAATTTTCTTTTCAATTCAGTTCATGGGAATGCAATTAAAATGTGTCTCTGATCATTGCATCAGGAGGTTCTTGAGATATCTTGAAGACTGGAAATAGCCCTACTTAATACAGGACAGACATTTAATTCATGTACCAGTCGACCGTATGTATGCCCGTGCCTTGTTGTACAAACACCCATCGATAATATTGAAAAAAAAAGCCAAGCAAATCAATGCTGATACTGGTTGGCAATCAGGCATGCGGTTGTGTATTATGTACGCACTGCCCAGGAATTTAGTGAAGGAATCAAATGTTGGAACTGTATCTCTTTTGAAATGAAGTCAAATGTCACCGTCTTCTAATATCTTCTAATCAGCATCTTGGAAATCATATCAAAAATACTTGTATTTGGATTTTCAATTTTTTTTCTTTTTCAAAGATACTTGAATATGTAACATTAGGGATGTATTTGGTACTCACCAAGAGGGCAGACTCCACAGAAGTAGGTTCCGGGCACGTTGATGCACTGTACTGGAGGATCGTGGGAGCAGGGAGGGTGGGGATGGCTACACTCGTCCACGTCCACGTCGCATGCTGGGTCTGTGCCGTCCGTCTTCCAACCTTGGTCACAGATACACGTGTACTTCGCCTGCAACAGTGTAAAGTGACATGTCAACTAGGGCTGTCATAGACATCCATTTTTTTTAGATTTGATCATTAACATTATATCTTTACACTATTTCTTTTGATTCCAATAATTTTGATTTAATTTTGGAAACTGCACGAAACATGACACATTTATCATTTTTGCATGTACAACATTATATTTTTGTCGCTCTTATCCTAAGATTGCTAAAATACAAAGACATTAAAGATTTCTCATCATTTTTGAGAGAAAACTTGAGATTCTATAAGTGTTGGCTTAAAATGGCGAACAAATGATGACAAAGCCCGAAAGACTGAGGTGATTATTTCATTTTAGATTTTTGACATAACAATTGACATAATACTTTTTCCGATAATTGATTTTTCTTTTCGATTGATCGATTCTTCTCACACTAATTACACCCCATATATTAACCCTTTAAGACCTGACGTATACACTTGGTCTGACATGCATGAAAATACCTTGATCGAATAATATTCTGTAAATATTAATCTGAATGTTGTTGTTCATAATGGGTTAATCAATGCTTCTTCAAACATTTTTTCGAATAATACTCAAAAATATGAGTTCTGTTCATGTGTGCACTCCAGGTGCAAAACGGTCAACCCATTTATTCATAGAGTAAATCTAAAAACTGTTGTCTGTAGTGGCAAAACTTTCATCAATAACGCATAAAGCAGCATATTATGAGGAAGGGCCAGTTAAACCATTGACTGATATTAACCCTTCTATACTCACAGTTGGAATAATATGCTTTTTCCTAGTGGAGAGATGAAGAACTATAGAATGATATTCTTCACACAGAGATGAGTGTGTAGTAAACTTAACAGTTTCCATGAAATAACCTTTTGTAAATAAAAGCTTTGGCAACTAAAATATATGAAATGAAGGATTAAATCAATTGAATTTAGCACTTTCGCTGTGGGCTTACACCACTGGGAATGACACCTGTAATGCATCTATTTCAACCAATCAGCATTTGCTTTTACTATGGGCTGCACCACACAAAATAGGTTGGAATATTGACATAATCTAGTCCTGACCCTGATGCCTAAAATGGAGTCCTATTTTGGGACCTACCTGTCCGGCCTGGGTCCTTGGAGCATTCACACAGGTCCCATGTCCACACAAGGCCTGGTTATTACCGCTGCAGTCATTGTGGCTCTCCGTACAGCGAATTCCATACCAGTTAGGGGCACACTGACACCTAGAGAGAGAAAAATATGAGTTATGATAGACACACAATATAATTGTGGCTCTCAGTACAGCGAATTCCATACCAGTTAGGGGCACACTGACACCTATAGATAGGAAAATAAGAGTTATGATAGACACACAATATAATTGTGGTTCTCTGTACAGTAAATTCCATACCAGTTAGGTGCACACTGACTTCTATAGATATAATAGAAACTCTAATAGAAGCTTTTTAGTACAGTTTATTCCATAACATTGTAAATCATGTATATTTACCAATTTGCCCAAATTTACTGATCGGACGGTAGATCGGTAAATAAATGACATTAACAGGCATATTGGATGTCAGTCCTATGTAGGCAAGACCATGACAAATAAACAGGACACATTTATTTCACAATTGAGGAATTGACAGGGAAAATTGTAATTGATACTGGCAGGATCCTGGTTATTAACTTAACTCATCAAGAGCTGAAATGAGAACAGTGACCAACTAGTGTATACCCGCTGTATAGTGCCAACTTGACACTCTGCTTATAAGTGTTAATTTCAATCCACCCTACCCTTTAATTTAATCACTTTTATTATAAGTAGAAGGTGCCGCTTAGTCCTCAGTCAGTCCTCTGTACACTGGCACTATAATAGTGTCAACATGTAACAGTTGACTGATGTTTCTAATTTGCCAATCACATATGATCATGATCAACAAATTAAGGTTTGTGAAATTGTTATAAAGCCAGATCGTCAAATTTTGAACACTAAAACCTAATCAGATCTACAGTTGTCTCTGTAATATGGTTGAAATTGGTATTTAACCCTTCTACGGCTAAGGCTACTTTCGTCCAAAGCACAAGGACGCAAAGATTTTTGAAACCCGTTGAAACCCTGTCATGTTGGTATTCATTGGAAAGCTCTCACAGAGTACTCTAATATGAGTACCTTTTTGACAGTGTTTTAAGTATTTCTCAGGTTTTTGTGCATCATTTTGTATTGACCAAATTAGCCACCAGCAGCATAAGGATTAAAAAGAATTCTGTCATAAATATTAGAGCATCCTGCGGCGTTACTTGTAAGGGTTGGGGCTATAGCCCTGGGGCTGCTTCTTGTAGACACACAGGTGAAGTAGGTAGGACAGCATTTGGTGTGTACCAAGGTCTGCAAGTCAATATATATTGATAATCCACAGATCTTTCAATTCATTGGATTACGTAATATCTGGGTATTGAATGGTACTCTTTCTGTAAATGGTCATTTAGTCCATTTGGCAATACTTAACTAAGAAGTGAATTGGCTATTGCTATGAATGCGTACATACCTGAATCCCCCGGGTGTATTGATACAAGAGGCCCCATTCTGACAGCCCATGTCAGTACCAGCATACCTGATAGTTACTACAGTATTGGCTATTGCTATGAATGCGTACATACCTGAATACCCCGGGTGTATTGATACAGGAGGCCCCATTCTGACAGCCCATGTCAGTACCAGCATACCTGATAGTTACTACAGTATTGGCTATGCTATGAATGCATACATACCTGAATCCCCCGGGTGTATTGATACAAGAGGCCCCATTCTGACAGCCCATGTCAGTACCAGCATACCTGATAGTTACTACAGTATTGGCTATGCTATGAATGCATACATACCTGAATCCCCCGGGTGTATTGATACAAGAGGCCCCATTCTGACAGCCCATGTCAGTACCAGCATACCTAGCACACTCGTTCACATCACTATCACAGTTGGGACCCTGAAATACAGAAACATAAGAGCCTTATAATTATGTGTATTTCAGCTGCTTCCTTTCAAAAGTTTCTTTTAGAATGATATGATAATTTGATAATGAATTGGACCGAAAGGAAATTGTATCATACTGAATGTGAATAATTGGCTGAGTTCCTATAAGCATTGCTCCTTCAAATTAATACTTCGAAGTACTTTCCATCAAGAATGTTGATCACTGGATACGCAACCAGCAAATCTCCCTCAAAAGCCTCTGCATGACTCCTAGCCTAGGTGTTGACAAGAACCACTCGAGAGTTGCATTCTGAGTATATACGTAAGCAACTACAGAGGCAAGATTAGGTGTCCTGGGCTTTACAATGGGCCCTATAGTAATTGGTCTGTGGCGACCAATCCATGTTCTCTTCATCTAAGTTTCCATAGAGAAGATGTGATTGTTACTCCGAGGCATCAGCCAACAAATAAAGTCAAACTCTTAGGTATGATACCACCCACACCAGAAGATACAGATTTCATTTATCCTATTTCAAGTCAATCTAAATATAAGCATTTCCTTAAAATAGTTTATTTCTTCATAAACAATTTCCTTAATTATCTCCAAACTAAAATTCATTTATCAATTACATCCATCCATCTTGATTTTTATGAGAATTGGATTTGCGTTCCTTAAAGTCACAAATACTGTTTAACGTGTTAATTTTGAGCATATAAAATGATGTGCTTGGAAGGCAGCTGCCTTTAATGGGCACCTAAATTTTTGTGTACTAGTGTTGAATGACACGCTATAATGTCAACATAATTTTGTACGATACTATTATTGAGATTGGATTCCAAATAATGGTGAGCAATGTAATAAACGCAGACTCCCGGGGTGCGCATAGTGTGTAACAATTCAACTACCGCAATAAAAAAAATGTATACAGTAATCATTTTGTAAAATGTACAAAGTTACCCAACACACTTTGTATCAGAATTGCAGTACAAAAATGAGTTTCTAGAAGAAATTCTTACCTCCCATTGTTGTGAGCACTTGCAGATATAGCCATTGTAAGTATCCACGCATGTACCGCCGTGTCGACACGGATTACTTAAACACTCGTTAGTCGTTAAAAGCTGAAAATAAAAGGTAACGTTTCAGTCTGGATAGAAGCCTAACTCCAAGGTATAATAATAGGACACTGGCTATTAGCTGTGTCCCACCACTGCACAAAGGCTGGGTGTCACATATAATTTGATGCTTGGGATGCAGATCGTTATTCTATACATCGATAAGGAAAAGAACCTGATCATTTCAAATTATTTTTATTGATATGTTTAATGCTAACAGTTTAGTATACTTGTATCAGAAACAAGAACCTACTTGTAATTGAGTTTCACAAGAATAAGCGACAAGGCAAGACAGCCTGCAGGCCAATTGGAGCCTAGGAGTAGTAGTTAAGATATTGTATCACTTAAAACATACCAATGTAAAGTGTCAATTGATGTTCAAAAGAACAAAGATAAAGGAAACATGTAAATTGTATAGGAAAAATCGATGCGAAGAAAATACTTACATTTCTTAAATCTCTGACTTGGGACTCAAGTGTTCGCACCTGAGAAGAGAGAAAGAGTTAAGGTCAGCATACTGCACAACACAAAATCATTGTAAATCAGAATATAAATGAAAATTATAGGTAAGCAGTTTAAAAGAATCAATAGAATGTTTAACCAGAATAGACACACAAAATGTTATCAAAATAAACTCCATATTCATAAACCATGCATTTTATGAAAGCAAATGAGTTGCATGATAGACATGGATAGAACGCAATTGTAACAACTAAAACTCATCCCATCACTTTTTCAAGCAACAACTTATTTCTGTTTTTATCTTAATGAGCCTTTATATTTTAGTCAAATGCTTTTTCATGCATAGAAAATAACTGTAACATCTACAAATCAAGACGATTTTTCTAAATCAAAGGTTCATGCACACTCTACTTTGTTATTGTTGATAGCCTTTAAATTTGCATGTTATAGATGCTTTATGTATAGAACATAACATTTTAAGCTGCAACTTAAGATATGTCTTCTAAATTAGTTTCATGTGACATTCATTTTGTTTTTGTTGTTGGCCTTTTCATGAGTTACATGTTTTCGTGAAAAGGCCATAATTGCCACCACATCAAGTCTTGTTGATTGAATTATGTTGATTACATTATATTTCTTTTCATTAAATGATAGCCTTTCCCAGTTGAAGTTAAAGATAAAAAGCGGGGAATTCCTTTGGGTGGGGTATACAACCTTAAGCTAGTAGGGTGCCTATATATGTGCTTTGGATGCAGAAATCTATGAAAGCACACCCCATAATATCTAAATGTTTTGGCCAAAAATTTCCTCATGTCAAATTTCCATCAAATAATTCATTTCAATGTGAATATAAAAAACAATTTTTTGCTGTCTCCCTATTAATTTAACATCCAAAATGCAATGATTTATTCATGCTTTCTATTTTCTTAGGAACAATTAAAAATCATAGCTATAGCCATTCTTAAAGGTAAGGTGGTGTTGGAGAGGTACAGGGGAGTGTGTTAATTGTGAATTGCCATCAATTTTGGAGGGTACTCTTGTGATTTTCATCTACACTAGGTAGTTAGAATTTAACCTTATCAGGCCTCGACGCTAACTCAAAATGATACTGGCCCTGTTGGACCAGTAACACCTAGCATCTACTGGTCCTGCAAAATTTTTACTGGTCCTACATTTTTTCTTTAACATATAACAAGAAAGAACATGGGATAAAATTCACCACAACACTTATCTTTATAAATTTTAACTTCATTTATTTCAAAAACATTTGGGGACATTCTCGGGGGGAAACTTTTTAACAAGAATGTCTCCAAATGTTTACTGGGCCTGTAGGACCAGTTGAAGTCTTTTTTTACTGGCCCGAAACTGTTTTTGGGAATTTTTACTGGCCTGGGGCCATAGGTTCACCCTTAGCGTCGAGCCATGCTTATAAAACATAACCATATACATATCAGGAATTTGGGGGAGCAGTCAGTACAGTTGTTGACAACCCGTTAAATGATCCATTGAAATTTTAAATATTTTTTTTTGTAATTATTACCTCACAATTCATCCATTGATCAGATTTTAAAATCATGCAAAGTATTAAAGGAATAAATATCTTCTTATGTTTTTATGAGACGTATTTATGACGATGATGTTGTTCCTTAAGTACCCTGTGATTTGATTTATGGTCAATTGGTCATCATAATCTTTCAAGAATAGCTATCTTTAAGAAATACTCTGTTGATATGATTGTCAAGATTTTCATTTATCCTTTGATTTGAATTATAGGATATTATTGATTTACAAGAATGGTCATTTTATAATTTAGAAATAAATCATGGTACAGTTTTGTGATGATTTATTTGCTTAATTGCTCTATCTGTGCCCTACCCTGGTCCTCATCCGCCGAAACTGGCTGCCAGTTACCGTGCCGCCACGAGGTCTAGGCGTTGTAGTCGGGGTGAGCAGAGCAGTCACCTGATCAGCAAATAAAGTCTTAACCCAATCACTCGGAAAATGTACCCACGATCTTACAACTTCGTACATAGCTCACACAATAGCAGAATATTTGAAAAATAGTTGAATAGTGATTGTTAAACCCATCGAGAACAACAACTTTCAGTCAAATATTTCTCTGAGTATTGCTCTGTATTCAACATATTTCCATATGTGTCTATATGGATGAGTTAAGCACAACATAAATCTTTTGTGAGTTAAAGCATAATTTGTAATACAATCAAGGATGAAAACTGGGACGAAAACAAATAGAGGAGGCAGATATCCATAAACTCATAACGAGAGAAAATGACACGATAACTGGTACTCAGACTATTTCATGTCAAATTTGTCACTGCTAATCAGGGTTTTAGCCAGGATTTATAAACTGGGTACCCAAAATTGGCAATTGTAAAATTTTGGGGCATCCAAATCTTTAAGGGGACCACAATATACACAGATTTCAACCATTAACATGTATGAATTTATCATAATAAGGCATGATATCCTTATACCAAATTTTTTATGGGAATTATATGGAGATGAGAAATTCAATTACATGCTTGAGATTGACATTTTAAGAAATTCTTCACAAAGATTTCTGGGTGTGCTGAGGGGTGCTTTTTAAAAGGTTGGTCGTCCAAAAAGACACCCAAATGCCCTGCTGGCTGAGACAATGCTGCCAATATCTGCTGTTGTGAGTTGAGAGAAAGTGAAGAAAGATCAAGAGTTAGAAATCAACAGCAACCACTGAACTGAAATGCCAACAACCACATTCCTCACTTTATGTCAGACTTGCGACAAAAAATGTTTAATGGGAGATATGCAATATTTTACATATGAATAATAAATGGGCAACAATATGCAACTGCAATAGAGGTTTACAATTAAGTCTGGTAATTGATGTGCCTGCCATAAAATTGGCAAATTGCATCAATTCACTATAAATAGATATCTATTATATTTAAATTTCTCAGTATGGCACATCATAAAACAAATTGGATGTTTAATGCAACTTTATAGGATTACCCTATTTTCAGTATATCTTAAAGACTTGACATCCCAAAATGTCAACTTTTTCGAGAATCTGACATATAAGTGTAAATTAAAAGAAATCCTAAAAAAAGCAAAGGAAGATGATACCAATAACCCATTTTCACCTGGAGTGCACACACATTCTGACAACTTCCGACAAAACTCAAGACGGAGGATTTTTTGAATACTATTTATTCAGCGACCATAAATCCAAAGGGAAAAAACTTTTCATTCAATCATTTATTAAAGTATATTGCTTTGTTATCACGCTATTTCTATATGTATCAGACCATGTGTATGCTCCAGATGTTAATGTATATTAGATAAAAACTAGACATAAAACAAATCTGAGTGAGAAACTCACGCATACATTCTAACCTACAACAAATTCAAATACGTAGCAAGTTCGCCAAAGTAGTTCATGCTGTTTCTCAAAAAACCTACAACAAAATTGAAATCTAGCACATTTGCAAGAAACTTCCATGCAGCTTTTCTAACCTATAACAAAAACTGAAATGTAGCACATATAAGAAACCTCCATGCGGTTTTCCTAACCTACAAGGCTACAACTAAGTTGGGCATGTAGCGTTACGGTGTGAGTTGTTCATGCGCATGTGCGTGCGTCCGCATGTTCGTGCGTTGTTGTCCTACCCGTCGCTTGAGATCCCGTAGTTTTATATTAGTCCTCTCATCGCTCCCACCAGCCTCACCAGGGCTACCCGTCGTTTCGGGTAACACCTCTAAATCTGATATCTAGCCAAAATAATACAGCAACAACATTCAGGTAAACTCTTAATCTGATATCTAGCCAAAATAATACAGCAACAACATTCAGGTAAACTCTAAATCTGATATCTAGCCAAAATAATACAGCAACAACATTCAGGTAAACTCTAAATCTGATATCTAGCCAAAATAATACAGCAACGACATTCATTTAACCTCTAAGTCTGCCTTTTTAATTCAGGTGAACTCTAGATCTTTTATCTGTCCAAAAAGATACAGCAATGACATTTAGTAACCCCAAAATCTGATATCTGACCAAATGATAAATCGATAAGGACATTCAGGTTAATTCTAGATCTGATATCTGGCCAAAAATTAGGGTAACTTCTTTATCTGATATCTGGCCAAAAATTCAGGTAACATCTCAAATCTGATATCTAGCCAAAATCAAGATCACTCTTAATCTGATATCATGTCAAAGTTTTAGGTAATCTCTAAATCTGATAACTGGCCAAAAATATAGTACAATCAGATAATACAGGAAAGGACATTTAGGTAACCTCTAAATGTGAAAGCAGGCCATAAAATACAGTACAAGCATCATGGTAATATCTAAATCTGGCCAAAATAAAGTACAGACTTTCACATGACACCTCTAAATCTAACATCTGGGCAAAAATATACAGTAATGACATTCAGGTATTATCTATATCTTTCATAGCAGACTGAAAATATATAGTATGACAAGCATGAGATCAGTTGAGAAGGGTTCAAAAGATAAAATAAAAATCAATAAAACTTTTGTCAAGAAATCCATTCAAATCTCGATACAAAAATGAACCCTATGCTTAAATGGTATTCTGCATCTGTCCTAGAAATCTCACCATAATAGATTAAGCATGTGATTTTTTTGTCTATGCATTACCTTAAAAGCATAGCAAATACAGTAGAATAGAAAGAGAATGAATATTTACTTACTCTAGTAGTTAAATCTGTTACTTTTGTTGTGAGCTCGTTTAGTTGTCTTTGGACCTCACCTGAAGGCTGTAAATTTTCTAAACGATTCTCTATTGTATTTAATCTATTTGATATATCTAAACTCCCCTGAAATGAGAAAACATAAGAAAATTTAGACAACAAGGTCTGATATCCACTAAGGTTTAAAAGCAGTTTGGTTTAAAAGGACTGGTAATCCTCTGAGTTGACTAGTCCCACTTACAGTAAAAACATTTAAATCATGCACTAAATTTGGGTATTTCAAGAACAAAACAAAACCATTAAGGTTGTTGGACTGCAACTCTTGATAAATGTCAAGACTGTATATGCCTGGTGGACTGCAGGACTCCTTAACACCAATATATTAGGCAGCCTTGGCAATCTAAAAGTAAGTTGCAAAAGGCCCTAGCCTTATTTTTGAATCCTGGCTATAACCAAAACAGCTTTTTCGAGGCACTACAGACGTAGATTCACAAAGACATCTGAGAAGTATATGATAATGAAAGGATTAAAGAACAAAATGTGTTTGCAATTAAAATGAAAGTAGTACATACCTGAGTTTGTGTAACTTGTTCTATTTTTTGATAATTATCTTTTACCTGCAAAAGAAAAAAGAAATGGTATCTATCAATCTATTACAAATACTTGAAATACCAATAAGAAACGAATATTTAAAATTCAATAGTTCAAGTCAACTTTGTGATGAGTTTACCTGCAAAAGAAAAAAGAAATGGTATCTATGAATCTATTACAAATACTTGAAATACCAATAAGAAACGAATATTTAATATTCAATAGTTCAAGTCAAATTTGTGATGAGTTTTGTGATGCGGTATGCGTTGTCATGAAGTCATGACAAGGCATATATTATATAAGTAGCCAACTTTTGGTCTGGGTTGTTCTACTTTAAAAATTGGAGGGGGGGGGGGGGATCAGAATGTGGGAGTTTTTTTGGTAAAAATGAGTACAGAATTTGGGGAGGGAGTCCTAGGTACTTAATATTGGGGGGGGGGGGGGGGCAAAATTTGTTGCCCCCCCCCTCAACTTTTTAAAATGGAACAGCCCTAACCATCAAAGTAATGAACCGAAACTTGTCAATTTACAACCTTTTGAAAACTTAGAGCATGGCAAAGATATTGCGTGAAATAGTGAGAGAGTCTATTTTACAAGTTTTAAATCACCATCCCATTCAAGTAGTGAGATTTATTTAGCTTACTGCAGGTTTCACATTTCCATGCCATTAACCTCAATAAGTTCCGCCCCCTGAACATAGGTTAACATAACATGTGATCACATTTCAGAGCTGGAGTAACATCATCTTCACCATAGATTATATACGACCACAGATAGGAAAGTCTGTGTTTTGCAGATTTATGAGTGTCACAGACAGAGGAAGGTCTGATAGAAGGCAAAGCACCAGGGCCCTGTTGCATAAAATATCTTAGATCTCACGTTAAAGCAAGGTATAGTATATGTGTATATATAAAATATCTTAACCCTTATGCCTTATGATGCAAAAAAATCCTGAGAAATGACTGAAACCCTGGCATATAGATACTCATCGGTTAGTACTCTGTGAGAGCAATCCAATAAATACCAACATGACAGGGTTAAGATGATTTTCGAAAAATTTTGCATCCTTGTCCTTAGGACAAAAGTAGCCTCAGCATCTGAAATGTAAGGAATCTCTTATGGTTTCCTTACGGGCCAAGGTTTCCTTTAATTCTATTCTTCAGGTAAACCTTAACCTTGATTTTGAGTGGAAAAGCATGGAAAATATAAGATTTTCACATAAGGTACCCTTATGCTGGTCCTTACATAAATGAGATTTTCACTAAAGGATATCCCAAACACAGGGAAAATTCTTAATTAAAGAAATCCTTAAAATTTGCTCTTAAAATCTAAGGGTTGGTAAGCACAATTTATTTTTTTACCTTTCTATTATGAAATCAATTTTTTCTTTGTGTAAAATCCATGGGTTATCTCTGTGTTAAGGTGTAACTTTAAGCAAAGAATCTTATCATGAGGACCACCGTGTGGGCACCGTAGGATAAAACCTTACAGTTTTGATGTATCTACTCAAAAATAATGTTAAGGTTTCCCTTAAGTAAGATTAAGATTGATGCAACGGGGCCCTGGTGCACAGGATTTCCTTGGCTGTACTGATGAACTCAGACGACCTTCCTGTCCCTCCCGTTCTTGCTCTAGTTTCCAGTGGCCCCATGTGCTCCATGCTACTATTGTTGTTATTGTCCCTGGCGGCGGCGGCGGTAACCTTGGAGACATTGATACCTCTCAGGGCCACAGGTGAGACTCTGCCACCTCATTACATTATAGATAGTGTAACCAACACTGTATAACTGACAAGGGGCATATCTTAATGTTATACACATATCAGACTAGAGCTTGAATGAAGGATTGCCTGATCTTAAATGCAGGGTCTTAGCCAGGGCTCGACGCTAACAGTGGTCCTATAGCCCCAGGCCAGTAAAAAAAAATTCTAAAATGGGTAGGGCCAGTAAAAAAAATATCCTCAACTGGTCCTACAGGGCCAGTAAACTTATTGGGACATTCCTGTTAACTTTTAATTTCCCCGCAAGAATGTGCCAATTTTATTTGAAATAAGTAAAAATGAACGTTGTCTGTGCATTTATGCAATGTTTTTTCTTTTTATACTAAAAAAAGATTTGTAGGACCAGTATAAATTTTGCAGGACCCGTAGATCCTAGGTGTTACTCGTCCTACAGGGCAAGTAACAGTTTAAGTTAGCGTTGAGGCCTGGCCAGGCTTCACAAAATGTTGTCAACCCTTAAAGAATATTATTGAAACATTTTGTGCCACACGTGTGGCGGAAACTAGGTTGTTCTGTTGTATAAGTGTGTCTATTGATTGGTCTATAACCTAGGGTCCACCAAGTAATTCCACCAAGTAGAATGGTGGTAATGGTCAACCACAGGTCTACCGCAGACCAATGGTCACACCGTGGAAATTGAAACATCACCAATTTTATTTTTCTACCAGAATGAATAAAAGATCTCTTACTTCTTAGGACATGTAAACAAATGGTTACAATCATTATAACATTATTATTTCTTTGAATGAATTGTGGGCAAATTAGTGCTCTTTTGTGAAACAGGGACTAGCTGTATCAGTATGGTTAGTGTAATCAATGGTGAAGTGCATCCAAGATTTAGCAGACCATGATAAATTCTCACATTTTGGAAAAGTGTCCAAGGTTATCAAAATCTGAGTTATGCTATTAATATTTAAATAGAGAGGAACAATTTGTGACCAAAGCTTTTCTTCGGGGTAAGTATATATCCAAGGTAACTGAGGTTTTCTGTCTTACCATATTATATATATATATATAATATATATATATATATAAATTGAGGTTTAATGGAGCTGCTGTTTCTTCATGCAGCTGGGGAGTGGTGAGTAGTGGAAGAATGACCAAGTGGCTGAGTTACTGGGTCAGATCTGTCAGGGCCTCCCTGCCAACACTGTATCCCCGTTGCCATGGCAGCAGGGTCACTGGGGCCAGAGGAGGGCCTGCCCTCTTTAACGAAATCTCTTATGAAAGGAAACTTCACACTCTATCACCAGCAGTCTGGGAGTGAGTAGCGACTGTGTGTGTAGCAAGCTCAAGTGGAGGCCCAACACCACCCGCCCGCACAGCCGCCCGGCCGGCCGGGCAATCACCGGCCCCGACAGCCACATGCCTGCTGCAACAACAACAAGTGGTTCCAATGCTGCACACCAACTATTTATCAAACTCTCTCTCCCTCCGCTATTGGATTACACTGGGATTCATATATCTAACTGGAGTGACAGGACAATGTCTGATTTCTATCACCAATGTCTTGGTACCATTGGTACAAGTAGTAGGTGGTCGTACAGTTGGAATAAAAAGTGAGGAATAATGATTGGCATTCTAGAAGTGCAGAGCACAAGTTCATTGTGTGTGAGTTTCCAAGAATTGGAAACTTTCTTGGAATTAAGGCAATACTAGCAGGCCCCCGTGCACAGCACGCGTTTGGATTCGAAGTGTTACTCAATGATGTGCAGGAGGTTTAGAGGCATAGAATAATTTTTTATTATATAATTTTTTATAGAATAATTTTTTATTATTTTTAAATAAGTAAATAAATAAAAAGAAAACAACAGTTCTCAGTTATGAGTTATCACCAGCATCAATCAGAAAAAAATAAAAAGTTCAGGCCCACCTTATAGCAGGCCCCCTGCTTGCAAAGAATAGGCACACTTGAGTTTTTATAGCGCGGCATTGATTATACACTGCAGACCCCCCCCCCCCCCATGTTATCAGTGGGAGACCAACAGCATATGCGAAAAAATAGAAAGCATGTTAGATAAGTAGTGTTCAGAAAGTTGCAAAGTCAGAACAAAATGTTGCAAAGAGATGCAAAAAGGAATTTACAGGGGATAGAAAAGGAAAAAAGGAAACATAGGGTGTAACCAATCACCACCCCGCTCCCCCCCCCCCCCCCCCCCCATGTTATCAGTGAGATTCCAACAGCAAGTGCCAAAAAAAAAGAACGCATGATAAATAAGTAGTGTTCATAATCGATCACAATTTTCAAGCATCGATTACACTGCAGACATAGGGTGCAATCAACCATTCCCCCCCCCCCCCCCCGCCAATGTTATCAGTGGGAGTCCAACAGCAAGTGCCAAAAAATAGAACGCATGATAAATAAGTAGTGTTCATAATGTTGCAAAGAACAAAATGTTGCAAAGAGGCAGTCAATAAAGGGGCAGTAGAGTGACAGGGGGAGGCAGTCGATAAAGGGGCAGTACAGTGACAGGGGGAAGTCAATAAAGGGGCAGTAGAGAGACAGGGGCAGTCAATAAAGGGGCAGTAGAGGGATAGGGGGCAGTCAATAAAGGGGTAGTAGAGATAGGGGGCAGTCAATAAAGGGGCAGTAGAGTGACAGGGGCAGTCCGTAAAGGGACAGTAGAGTGACAGGGGGCAGTTAATAAAGGGCCAGTAGAGAGATAGGGGGCAGTCAATAAAGGGGCAGTAGAGTGACAGGAGGAGGCAGTCGATAAATGGGCAGTACAATGACAGGGGGCAGTCAATAAAGGGGCAGTTGGGATACAGGGGGCAGTCAATAAAGGGGCAGTAGAGAGACACGGGGGCAGTCAATAAAGGGGCAGTAGAAAGATAGGGGGGCAGTCAATAAAGGGGCAGTAGAGAGATAGGGGGGGCAGTCAATAAAGGGGCAGTAGAAAGATAGGGGGGCAGTCAGTAAAGGGGCAGTAGAGAGATAGGGGGGCAGTCAATAAAGGGGCAGTAGAGAGATAGGGGGGCAGTCAATAAAGGGGCAGTAGAAAGATAGGGGGGCAGTCAATAAAGGGGCAGTAGAAAGATAGGGGGGCAGTCAATAAAGGGGCAGTAGAGAGATAGGGGGGCAGTCAATAAAGGGGCAGTAGAAAGATAGGGGGGCAGTCAATAAAGGGGCAGTAGAAAGATACAATTGTATCATTTCAGTTGCCATTGACAACGTGGCATTTTTCGCAAATAAAGGCATTAAATGCCCAAAATTTAAAAATATAGAAGTGTTACCTACTGTAGGAGACCCAAGGCAACCATTTCACGGCAGCAGCGCGACCCGCACATGCACAACCGCCGAGAAAAGCTTGTCCTACGGCTGGGGGAAGTGCATATTTATATGTAGATAATTTGGATAGTGATATCCCTTTTACATTGTCTGAAAATAACATTGTAGTGACAAAAATCCTAATGCTGGCCTGCTTGAGACAGGTTATGATATTATTTTTACATTACTTCTGAAAATTACATTGTAGTGAGAAAAATCCTTACTCTGGCAAGCAAGACATACAGAACGTTATAACAATGTACATGCAAGTGGAAAGGCACAAGTGTACGACAAATGTCAAAACATGTCAGTCAGTAACACATATTTGTTACTATGTAGCATAACTATGTGACAAGTCAGTAGCAATATTTGTTATTCAGTAGCAACAATCAAGTGGCTAGTCAGTAACAACATTTGTACACATATATGTTTCAATGTATCAATATATATTCTATCTTTATTATCCCCACTCTTCATGTTACCAAATATTATCCAGAGTTTTTCGGAACTAGGGTTGGATGCCATGTGTCGGCAGTAGAATGGGTGTAGTAGGGGGGGGGGGGGGGGGGGGTTGACTGTAACGTGTTCGTGTTCGGCTTTCATTTACACTACAGGTCTGTAGTGTAAATGAACGCCCGGCCGCTACGCGTCGCCACCGTCGCGTATTATAATATTATAATTACTTGTGACGTCATCAAAACTGTAAAATCGCTAATTTCACTGATTTAAAAAAGGTTATTTAATTTCCTAAAAGTGTATTCTTAGTACAATTAGTCCATTGAATGTATCCATGCTGTTTGACCAAAACAGAGTGGACGCTATCATACATAACTGGAAGAACCAAGTTTTCAGTAATGAAACAATCCCAGGCGTTCCACAAAGGCATTCGACGTGTTTGAAGCCGCCTAACGGCGGGTTCTGGAACCTCGCGTCAAGAAGAGAAAAAAATGCACCCCTATTAATTCTCCTGCAATTTGCATTTACTGAAAATACAAAGGGCTTGCTTTCTCTGAGACACTACCTACTGCAAAACTTTACTATCCGATCCCTATAAGCAAAATAAATATGGCTACCAGGCAAGATACCTTACATGCCCAACATGACACTATGAAATAACCAAAGAATGAAATTTACGACAGGTATTTGGAGAAGAAAATATTCACCCAGATAAATAAACATTTCTGAAGTACCTAATTCAAACCAGTGTGAATTTATGAATATGAGAGGTACTTCACCAAAATTTCAACATGTAAAGGGCATTTTACACTTTTTGCTGAGGCAAATAAAAAAGGATCATCACACCCAATATGGCATATTTATCCTAGATTGTCATCCCCAGACCTGGTAGTATAACAAGTGTGCTTGAGATGTATGTTAAGAGCTAGCTCAGTTCTGAGGCAGAGATTGCTTGATGGCACCAAGAACATCATCACCAGGGGGGGGGGGGGGGGGGGGGCCTTAGCAAAACAACTGCAGCATGCCTCAAGCTAAAACACAGGCTTTTTATTGGAAACTGGCCAAGACCTCTAACTATGGGTGTCTGGGTGTCGTAATGTGACTGTGAAAGTTGTGAGATATTACCTCAATTAAACTCCCAAGCCTAGATCTCACTGCATGTCTTATTATAACTCTGAAGCCTGTTATAGTGTTATAATTCAGGCCAGCCTGGCCACAAACTTAAGGTATTCGGGCTTCAAGAAAAATTCTGGGCTTCTGGAATAATTCATATTTCATGAAATATTATTGAAAACATAGTCGTACTTATAGTACACTATGTATAAACAGAGTAAGAAACCAATGCCATTCCTGATAAACATCCAACTAACATCTGGTGACCTACCCATTCCCTATATGGCATTACAAATTTAGGCCCAAAAGAAATACCTACTCACCAAACTCCCTAAAATGCCTCATTGCGAAACCCTACTATTGGTACCATGCAAGAGCTGTTGGACATCATCTTAAATCATAGGACGTAAAGGTGCTAACCATGTAACACCCTGCAGGGCTTGACATTTAGGCTAGCTCCATAGCCCCGGGCTAGTTCTGGAAAGTCAGGGCTAGTAATTCTATCTGTGAGTAGCCCCAAGGGGCTAGATATAATTAGAATATCAGCGCTTAAAAAGTGTGAAGCCCTCCTCTGGGTCTGCATACTTGGATTATAATCAAATTCAATTGAACACAATACACTGCACTCCTTTTCACCTTTTCATGATATCAACAGAGGCTAGGGGTAGGTCACTGTTTGAAAAATATTGTAATTGATATTGAAACAAAAATTGTTGAGATATCTTTCTCATTTTGTCATCAACTTTCAGTGCTAGCAAAAATATTTCAGGGATAGTAAAAGTTACAGTAACTAGCCCTGCTGGGCTTGTTAAGTTTTTTCTTGATGTTGAGCCCTGCCCTGAGACAGGAGCATGGCCAGAGCTGTGTGCAAGAGATTGCGCACAGTTGGAGTACAGTTCATTACTGGTTGGAATTCAACCTTAAACTCAGAAGTGAACACGTTACTTTTTGAAGTAATATAGTACAATACTTCCAAAGGAGCATTTAGGCATGAATGGGCAAAACCCTAAGGAAAGCTCTCACATACTATTCTTAATATTTAATTATAATAATTGATAATTGATATAGCACCCTATCAACCTATACTTTCAATAGCGCCTTATTAAGAAAAGTCAGTGGACAGATATTTGTGGTCCATACATAGTCAAATAAACTCCTTTCTTGCTTTGAAACCAACTGAATTGATAAAAACTTTGGAGCTATGTATTATGAAGTCTCCTGCCATGGGTTTGACCTCTGACCTCTGTGCCACTCCAGCTGGGGAATCCAGGGGTCAACCAACAGGTCATTGAAAAGGTCAAAAGTGAGGTCGTCTAAAAGACACATAGCAGTAATAGTTTCAGTTTTCGCTGAATCTGTGGCAGAACCACACTCAAAATTCTCAGCTGTCCTCACATACTTTTGGCCGATCAGTTTTCCTCTGTCTTCTGAGAATGGGGGGTGGAGGCGGTTCGACTGCAATGTGGGGCAGCAACTTTAAACTAGACGCAAATGTTCATGCAGCGCGAAGCGCCCCCAAAAGTGAAACGGCAGCAGATGTAACTAATTGAACCTCAGAATAGCAAGTTCATAGCACTAGGAAAATTGGATTGCGAAACTGGCGATGCCACAAAGTTAACGACATGTAAAGGCGTATTGATATAGTTATTATTGTTTATTTATTTGAAAAGGCATTAGATTAAAAGATCAAAAAAAAAATTTCAGCTATTTTGGCGCTCCTTATTGGGTTCTAACGACATTCGGGTGATGGCGAGCCGTCTGGCAGTAGTTAGACAACAGGCGCCATATTTGATTTGGTTATTTACCAAAGGTGACGAAGGTAGGTCATAATCAGTTTCGGGCCGTATGTAAATGTGTGGGGTCATTGATAAAAGTGGCTTAGTGGTAAATGTACCTAACAAAGATCTACTACGGTTGTCAGTCACGTAAATGACAAGAATGACTCGGAATACTAGGAACGATCCCAAATAGAGTTACGGGATTTCATCAATATGGTTCTCTTTTCACTCCGCCTCACACTAGAAGGAATAGCCTGATTGATAGCCCAGTCGACTCCCGATCCTGGGGTCGCGGGTTTCGATTCCATCTCTCGATCGTCCAATTTTTTTTCCACCCGCCCAGTGCTTCGTGTGGTACTTAGAAATATTTCATACTCAAATGACGGTGGCTTTATTTCTATTATTTTTTTTACTTAACTTTGCTAAAATGAATTGTTGGTCAAAACCGTTGATCCCAGAAAAGACGTCTGCCTGAATTGCCGTTCGCTATAAGGGCCGATGACTTTATGTTGGGCTTAGACTAAAAACAATCTTTTATCTTTGATTTATTATAATTAACATTTCCACAGTTGTGAAGTTAGGAATTTCTTCGAGAAAATATATAGTTTAATGGATGCAAGTAATGCCTAGCCTTCATATAAAAATTGAGATCTGTGAAGTTTAATGGGTGTAAGTATTAATTTATATCTGTTGATGAAGGACACTTGCATGCACACTTGCTGCACATGACTTTACCTTAGATCACCAAACACAAGTGGATTCGAAACCAGCCGGTCAACATGAACATGCAAGCCTCAACTAATGTCAACTAATAGCCGCTAATAGGCCAGAAATTGGTGCTTTGGGCACCCCCAGCTGGTGGTGGAGATAAGGTGTCTCAGTAATGTAAACGATGCGAGAGCCCTGATTGGTCCTTGTTCCCACGTGAGCCCGCGCTGATGGCTTATGTGGTACTCCTGACATGAGTCCAGCACTTAACTATAAGGCATTACTTTATGCAACTCCCACCCATCTACCTTCTATCTGCCCTTTCACACGTCCCCACGTGATCATCAGTGCCCTATCCATGCACCTTCCACCTGTACTTTGGGCTTGGATCCGTGCGCCCGCCACTCACTTTTTGGGCGCACGGATCCTTACTACACTGCCACTTTCTATTCCTCCTGCGGCCTTTAGCGCCTTGCCGCAACACTTGCCTTCCCCCTTCTCTGTAATTATACTGTCCTCCTAGTACCTCTTTCAACGGGGCCCTATCTGGATCTTGCAACAAGGTCTGTAGCTCTCCAAGTTATCATGATACAATTATGATATTATCAAAACCATATTCTTTTTCTTGTGATCAGAATCTTTTACTTCATCTTCAGTGGTAGTTTCATAGAATCAACATAGATGGCGCGAGAGGTGGTTACAAAAATTGGAGGATTGAATGAGCATGTACAAAGTGGTGATAGACTCAATTTAGTTTGTATACAATTTAGATCAAAACAGGAAGACATTCTGCTAAAAATGCTTAGGTTATGGTAAGGCTAGCCAGGGCCTAGCCTGCCTCCCAGGCCTTATTCAAATGTCATCCATTGTGGATAGATGGCACTGTGGTATATACTAGCAGGGTAGTTAGATGACATCCCCTTCATGTGGGAATTGTATGAACTAAATGGCTAACTGTAGGCCACAAGTCCCTATGTAGTAAAGGTGCAGGCATACATTCACATATAATAAGGCCAAGAAAAAAATAGTTTGTTTCCTGTAATGGTCTGAAATAAATAGGGTAGGTAGGTCGGCAAAATATTTTTTTTGCATTATTTTTTTGGTCAGAAATGTGTGTTTTATGGATGTTTTACGTGGATTGGGAGTTGGGAGGGGTTAAAAAAGTTTAGGGACTAGGGATTTTTTTGAGTAAAATCTTGTTAGGGTAGGGTTACAGGAAACAAACAACATTTTTAGGCCTAAAGTAAAAACACAGTAAAGCCTTGTAGTTAGGCTAGCCAGGGCGCTGATGAGAGGTTTTCAAGAGGCATTTTTAGTTGGTATACAATTTATATCAAAACAGGTAGCAAGTTCTACTGAAAATGCTTTGCCTATGGTAAGGCTAGCCAGGGCCCTGATGAGAGGTTTTCAAGAAGCATCTGGTTATGCCACCCAGGAGTCAATGATCCTACACTATGAGTTGCACTCTCTCTGTTTGTATACATCAAGGTTTGCCTCCAGGAACAAAACACCTCACTTATTCAGGAGTCCTGTCACTCACACTCCACACAGCTTAACCTAGTCCTACAGTGTCAAGAATCTTTTTATCTCTATATATTTGACATGAAAACTATACCGACTCTGAAATGTGTCTACTATGATTTAGGTCCTTAAATAGCTCACAGCTGAGTGGCCTGCAGGTGAGATCTTTCCAGTTAATTATGATTCTGACTGACTAGTGAGACCGCCATTAGTGCCATCTATCACCAGCCCCAGCAACTAACACCTTGATTTTGAGCAAAAGATGAAGACCAGAACAGAGGAAAGCATAGTTTAATGAAATCATAGACTAGGAGCTTGTCTACAGATGTGAATAGGTTAAAGCTAGCTTTAGCCAAGACCAGGGAGCTGTTAAGATGACCTGCAAAAGGTCACCTGATAAAGGGGTCATATTCAGCTAGCATATACTATCCTTGGATACTGGAGAACAGTATGATAGGGTCTTGGCCAAAAATTGGGATGTTGCTGTTTATCTATATAATAAGCATATTTTCTGTTATTACCATGACATAATAAAATAGTGAACAAAACTAGCCCTTGAATTTTTGGGATTGAGCATTAGCAAGACTCTTTGGAATATTAAACTCAGGAGGGTTAATTTTGCAATTATCTGTGTCACTTTCCCCATGCATTTGACACCCTGATTGAAACCACACCAACCAGTGTCTTAGCCAGGATTTAGAAAATGGGTGCCTAAAATTGGCAGTTGTAAAATTTGGGGGGCGTCCAAATTTTTAAGGGGGTTCACAATATACTCATATTTCAATCATAAACATGTATAAATTCATCAAAATAAAGCATGATATCATTTAACAATGTCATGTCATAAAAAATTGTGGTGTCCTGAGGGGTTCTTTTTAAGGGTTTGGGTGTCCAAAAAGGCACCCAGACGCCCTGATGGGTAAGACCATGACACCAACCTTACCTTTTGGTCAGAAATTTTGAATTTTTTTAAATATTAAAGTAGATCAATTTTCTTGACATTAAGAGAGTATTAAAAGTTATTGATTGTTATATGAAAATCTTGCTATCCACCTCCAACAATGTGCCAGCCAAATTCTCCTCATTTCAAAATCAGTGGATCTAGCCCTGGAACTCTCTATTTCTAGGATAGTACTGGAAGGGTCTGCTATTACCTCATTCACAGCTGGAGTATACATACAATCTGACACATAGGGAAATATCCTGATAAAGCAATATTATGAAAAATGTTTGAGTGAAAATTTGCTTTTCCTGTGGCGTTTACCAATCCATCTTTCAAAAATATTCATATTTTTCTCTGTTTGACAAAATATTTCCTAAGTTGTCCGACCATGTGTGCATTCCAGATGCACATGGGTTAGTGTTCCAGGGATGATATGTCAAGATGACCTAGCTTACTGCAGGGCTAACTATCAGAGATAGTGATGTACATAAAGTGCGCCTAGGGCCAGGGAAATCTCGCTACATCATTGACCTTAACCCTCCCAATGCTGGGACTACTTTCGTCCAATTCACAAGAAACCAAAGATTTTGGAAAACCGTCTAAACCCTATTTTGTTGGAACTCATTGGATAGCCCTCACAGAGTACTCTCAGATGAGTACCCATAGGCCAGGGTTTCAGCAATTTTTCAGGATTTTTGCATCATTTTTGTATTGGCCAACTTAGCCAACAGCAGCATAAGGGTTAAGCCTTATGCTGATGGTGGCTTATTTTCCCTATACAAAATGATGCAATAAACCTGAATATGACTGAAACCCTGGAACATAGGAACTCATCTGAGAGTACTAAGTGAGAGCTATTAGAACCTTTTTGTATAGTATTGTATTGTATATTTATTGACTGAAGCCAGAAGGCATAGCTACAAAATTTCAAGACGTACAACTTTTTCTTACAAATAATTATACCCAACAAAGAAAAGAAACAAATCAGGAAAATGCATTAGATACAAAACAAATCATCATAAATATGCGGCAATAGTAAATAATCTTGAATGAATGCCAACAAGAGAGGGTTTAGATGTTTTTCAAAAATCTTTTCATCTTTATAAATTTGTGCTTTGGACCAAAGTAGCCTCAGCATTGGAAGGGTTAATAGCTGCTACCAAGCCAATCTGTTCTCACTTCTTTCATAACTGACAATTGATTATTTATCAACTAGCAGATGTGTACTAAAAGCATTAACCCTTACGCTGCTGGTGGCTTATTTGGTTAATGCAAAATGATGCAAAAACCTGGAAAATGACAGAAACCCAGGCACAAAGGTATTCATCTGTGAGAACTCAGCGAAAGCTAGCCAATGAATACCGAAATGATAGGGTTTAGATGGTTTTCAAAGATCTTTGCGTCCTTGTGTTTTGGACAAAAGTAGCCTCATCATTGGAAGGGTTAACATATACACACTAGTCCCCTACCCTGGGCAAGTATCAATGTACCAAAATTTGATGAAGTGCAAGTGGATTTTCCGCTGTCTTGCCCTGCTTATAGAGGGCATGTCTAATACGTCCTAGCCACAATTTCAATGTCTGACAGTTCAAAATGGCAACACCTTACTTATCTGCTTCATGCAAAGATTGTTTTGTCAATAATCGCTAAAACACATTCAAAAAGCATAATTAAATCATTTTTAAAGATTCACAAATAGGGGTGGGGATCGTTGAGAATTCTATGGTTTGGTTCTCGGTTTTGCTTCTACGGTTCGGTTTTATCACGATTTCCTAAACTGTTTATTAATGACATTTCTTGGATACGAAACTACGCTATGGAATGCGTGGCTGAACTTGCCTGAACTGGAAAGTTCTGGAAAGTTCCTATATACTAGCTCCCTGGCCACTTTCTCTACGCTCAGAAGGCTTCTGAGCATAGTGAAAGTGGGCAGGGTACCAGACTTGAGAGAAGGCTGGGGCTGGTTCTGAGTATAGTCAATTACTCTTTAGGCCTAAAAAAGTTGTTTGGTTCCTATTACCCTACCCTACCTAGTTTTTGTCCCCTACCCTAAAGTTTTCTTGCCAATCCTACTGAAAAATGAACTGTTCCTACCCAAAATGTAAGCCTCGCCGTCCAAAATATCAATTCTCCAACTATTAAATCATCAATTTCTTGATGAACAGGAGTACAATTACTGCATATAAAGACAATTACAACTAGGCAAACTTTTATTGAAGACATCCAACTCCAGGGAATCATATGAGTTAAAGAATAAAAATAATAAAAAAAAATTTAAAGAAAAAAAATCCCTACCTAACCTACCCGTATTTTTTAGGACGTTATAGGAACCAAACAATTTTCTTTTGGCCTTAGGTGTTGCTGACCTAAGCCAAGTACAGGGTTGGGGCTGATTAGTCTTAGCCAACAGGGCGTCAAAGCATTATTTCCAAACCCAAAGTCCCAAACCCTCATAACTCGCCTTTTAGGACACCCAAATTCTTTTGTGAAGAATTTCTTAAAATGTCAATTTCAATCATATCATTGAATTGTTTCTACCTCAATAAAAAACCATGCATTGCATATGGATATAGTACTTCATATATACATGCTTAAATGGTTGAATTCTGCGATAATTGTGGTCTCTCTAGAAAAATAGGACATCCTAAGATTTCACAATCACTAATTTTGGACACCCAGCTCCTTAATCCCTGTTTGGGGCACGGTGACCATTCTATCTGTCAACCTGACAGATGGGATGCTTGAAATGTGGTCTTTAACCCTTTCAGTGCTGAGGCAAATTTCGTCCAAAGCACAAGAAGGCAAAGATTTTTGAAAACCATCTAAACCCTACCATGTTGGTGTTCATTGGAAAGCACTCGCTGACCACTGTCAGATGAATACCATATGCCAGGGTTTCAGTCATTTTCCAGATTTTTTACATCATTTTGTATTGGCCATATTAGCCACCAACATGACAGGGGTTAAAAACAGGCACAGGGCTGATTGCATGTATGTTAAACCCACCCTAGTTAGAGTAAGTTCAACTTCTAAATCAGATACACATGTTACCTCATTACAGGTGGAACATTCCTCAGATAGCAAGAGAATTTTCATTCACTATTTCAGACACCTAAATGTGAGTAATTTTGCAGCGTGTCAAGCATATATCCACACTAGAGGCTTAATCCATTATAACTCATCATGCAAGCTTAGAGAAATTAGAAGCCGAAAAAAAATGGAAAAAATGGAATAGGGAGGGATATGATACAATACGGTACTTATTGAAATAATACTGGCACCTCTTACGGTATCTATCCTTAGTCCCAGTAAAGATTTAAGGGACCAAATGCAATAAGTAGCTAAAGCTCCTAAAACAGAGCTATTGTGGAAACATTGGTTTAATCCTTGTCTCACTTGAAATAAAGATTATCTATCTATGGCACCAGCAGCAGGGCAGTAACAAGTGGCCTTGCGAGAAGTTCTGCTAAGCTCTCTCTCTCACTCTCTCTCCCCGTAATCTGATCACAATCCAGGCCCGCTGCTGACCTGTGAAATTCCTGGCGATGACAGACATCGAGTCCTGCTAACCGCCAGCCACTCACTACCACGACGAGGAGGAGGAGGAGGAGGACGATGGTGGTGGTGGTGTCAAGACTGTTGTGAAAACCAAGAACCCTACTGGGTAGGCTACCATACACCATATATCTAGACCACCACAGCTTCTTCCAAATACCACATAAAGCACGGTACTGTAGAGGGAGAATTCAGACTTGTTTGCAAAATTTCATTCATTGTCATTTTTTCCGCAATACTGACTAGACAATAGTTAGATCTTCCAGTACCACACAAACATATATATGCGTTTGTGGTATTACTAACCTAGAGAATCATGCAAGCATATATGCATGTGAGATTTAAAGAAGAGCCCAGCTCACCAATCGAAAAGACCCCCTACATAGCTTGTAAATCAGGCAATTAGCTGACAGAATGTTGTGCCCAATCAAGGTTCTTTATGATACGTCACATGACTATAGCAGACAAAATGTTATAAGATTTCTAACTTGAACAACCTGGTATAGGATTTTGGCCAATAAATTGCCATTTTGCATCAAGACGTTTGTGGTGAAAATTACAATTTGGACTCACAAGGGTTAATGGTGGATGAAATTTGAGTACCAAGGACAAACACCACTCTTGAAAGTCCAAGTGACTGGCAGATTTTTCACGAGTCTCTAGCCAGAACAGTGGTGAGAGACACTATGAAGGCGGTGCCATTGCCTAAACGAATATATATACATGGTAGCAAAGGTTTATCAGTATGATAAACCCTTGATGGTAGCTAAACAGACTGCAATTAATTTGTGGTGGAAAACTTAAGTTGATTGAGTGTTCAAATACTAAAAGTATTAACTCTATCAGATACTTACATTGCAGGAGTTCAAGAAACCATATTCATGTGAAAAATGAATCATTTTGTCAGGACTTGATATTACCTGACATCAGGCACATACAACCCTCTTCAGTTATTTGACATGTAACATGAATGGCATGTAAAAATGAATACAATTGGTCTTGATCAAAAATGATAGTCCTGATGCCTTAATTCCTCTATTCAGTCTCTTTAGAAGCCTTTAGTAAACACTGTGCTTAAGACTTGAGAGTTTGTATACATGTGTAGCCTTAAGACTCCACAGCTAAATGTAACACCCACTGTTTGTTTATTGAGATTTGGGTTGCTCTCAACAGTTTGGCTCAGAGATGGATGAAACATATGCATCTAATCCTTTTCAGAAGATGTCTATGTAAAATCTTCAAGACTTGCAAGTCTGTATGTTTAGCCTAAGCCCCTGAGGCTATGGAACACCCCAACTCCTCAGCTAAATGTAACATAGAGTATTTCTTTGTTAAGATTTGGGTAGCTTTCAACAGCTTAGCTCATAGTGATGGGACAGAATCACAGAATCTTTTTCAGGATACTTAACTGAAAGATTGAGAGTTTGCATGTTAAATATTGGTCTGAGGATATCTAACATTCAACATCTGAATGAAACGTCAACCAAAGATAAATTATCAAATAATATTTTAAAGAAGGTAGACTGTCTTATTTTGACACTCTATTTTTTTACAGAAAATTTCTTTCTTCAGTCTTTACAACTTGAGAGTTAGTGTATCTAGCCATGGCCAGAATGTGTGTAAATCTAGCATTAAAAACACTGAGGATATCTAACATTCAACATCTGAATGAAACGCCAACCAAAGATAAATTATCAAATAATATTTCAAAGAAGGTAGACTGTCTTATTTTGACACTCTATTTTTTTACAGAAAATTTCTTTCTTCAGTCTTTACAACTTGAGAGTTAGTGTATCTATAGCCATGGCCAGAATGTGTGTAACATTCACCAGCCCACTGTACATGTATTACCGACCATCACTAAATAAAAATCTAGCATTAAAAACACTTTCTTAATATACAAAATCTCTATATTAAACTCTCCAAGACCTGAGCAGGAGAGTTTGTGTATTTAGCCTTGGCCCCGGAGGTTATCTGTCTTTTCAGGACTACAGCTCACACAGACATCCACTCCACACTTGATATCAGCCGCAGCCATGGCCGGCTATTTATATAAAACACAGAGAAAAACTTATGAAAACACGCTCCTGTCCTCGCCACGGCTCCTGTGTGGCTTTATAAAACTGGCAGCATCACCACTCACAACTCACCGCTGACAAGGAAAAATAAGTACTTAACACATTCCTGCCCGAGTCTACCAGGAAATTGTCATCTTAGAACTTAGTAAGAAAATAAATTCTTTAGGCCAAAAACTAAAAAGTGTTTGGTTCCTATTACGTCCTAAAAAAATATAGGTAGGGTAGGTAGGGATTTTTTTTTCTCTTTTATTTTTTTATTCTTTAACTTGCACGATTCCCTGGAGTTGGATGGCTTTGATAAAGGTTTGCCTCTTGTAATTGTCTTTATATGCATTAATTGTAGGCCCCTGCTTCTGTTCATCCAGAAATTTATAATTTTAATGGTTGGAGAATTGGTATTTAGGACGGCGAGGCAATTTTTTGGGTAGTGGGTAGGAACAATTCATTTTTCAGTAGGATTGGCAAAAAAAACTTTAGGGTAGGGGACAAAAACTAGGTAGGGTAGGGTAACAGGAACCAAACATTTTTTTTAGGCCTTATCAAACTGGCAGTCTTTCTCATTCATGCTCTTTTAGTCAGTACGGGCAGGCACAGTAAGGCCTAGAAAAAAAATATTTCCTGTATCGGTCCGAAGAAAATAGGGTAGGTAGGTCAGAAAAATGATTTTCTTTTTGACAATTTATTTTGTCAAAAATGTGTTTTATGCATGTTTTACGTTGATTGAGGAGGGTAAAAAAACTTAAGGGTAGGGTTACAGGAAACAAACAACTTTTTTAGGCCTTATTAAACTGGCAGTCTCTGTCCCTTTCTCTCTCTAACTCTCTTCAACTTATAGGGCCCAAGTAAAAACATGTGCAGTGTAAACAATGCATAAAAGTTACCAATAATATGCTCATGATAGAAAATAACTAAAGAATAAATCCTTTATTGAACTGGCAGTCTATCTCACTCTCTCTAGCATAACGAAAAACTAGTGTATTTAACCAGGAACTGTATATTTAAGATATTTCAAATATATAGTTCCTGATTTAACCTGTTCCTGCTTTAAAATTTCTCTTTACTAAGAAACTACCTGTAGAAAGAAAGAGATCAAACTCTTCATCAAACTGGCAGCTTCTCTTACAACACAGTTGACAAGCACATTGCTGAAAATATTATTCACCTATAGAATCTACAGGTACCTCAGACTCTACAGGTACCTCAGACTCTACAGGAACCGCCGACAACAACTGACCAAGAAAATAATAATATTAATAATAATAATTGGAATTTATATAGCGCCTTTTCCATTCATAAAATGTTCAAAAGCGCTGCACATTGTCATAGTTTGAGTCATAGTCCACAACGCCTCAAAAGTGTCTATCAAAGTTATGTGTTACTTATTGAAGTAGACAGGAATGATTTGGGACCAAAACTTTGGTCAGGCCTAGGTAAAATACCTGTTTAAGCCTTAGAAAGAGTTACTCAGCTTACTTACATGATACTTTCAACATTGAATTTTAACTAAGTAATATTTTTAGGAATATTTGCCGATAGTTGTTCAATAAAGGCCTGTTTGTCACTCAAGAAACACACACTTAAGTATTGTTCTGTTTGTTGGTATCTGTATTAGTATTGGTGTTGTCTCTTTCAACAATAACATTGTTCATAACTGCATATTAATTTAAGGTAATTTTTTGTGATTAGGCAAAGGTGTACTTACCATCTGTACAATGGTAAATTTCAAACTACCTGTAAATAAGCAAAGGTGTACTTACCATCTGTGCGATGGCTTTAAAGTTTTCTCCATCAATGTTTATATATCCTCCTCCCTGTGAGTTGGATTTAAATGTGATGTTATGATTGACACCAGTCTGGAAAACCAGGTGGCCATTTTGTGTGATAATTTTAGGCCTGTAAAACAAAAATCAAATGTAAAAATATCATCAACGACAACAATCAATAATAAAATTATGATGATGATAATAATGACAATAATAGTTACAATGATGATGATAATAATAACAAGAACAACAATAATGATGATGATGATGATAATATTAATTACAACAATAATAATTATGATAACAATAATAATGATAAAAATAAAAATAATAATAATAATAATAATAATAATAATAACAATAATAATAATAATAATAATAATAATAATAATAATAATAATAATAATAATAACAATAACAAGTATAATAAAAATAAGTATAATAACAAGTATAATAATAATAGTATAATAATAAGTATGATAACATACAAGCGGTCACTGAAATCAAATATGGCATTGAAATTTTCTTTTATTGTCTTCAGGTTTTAAAAGTATTTTATCTATCACCCTTTAGGACATGTGTATGTTCAAATTATTCGCAGGGTACTGTATCACCCATGATGGAAGAAAGACATTGGTGGTTTCTTATATTGCCACCTGTATGTGTGTGAGTGTGTGTGGTCAACCACATGGTGATTAGTCAGAGCTATAGACACTGGGCATACATTACACAAGCTTACAAGCCAATTACCTAACACCCATTCCAAACTCATAACCCGTTTACATGTATTTATAAATAAACACCACAACTGTCACTTAGTGCTGGCCCGACATCCCTCCAGTGACTGCTTTATGATCACAACCAATCAACACAATTACTCAGGGTTAGGGGCCACATGTTTATCCATATTTTTATGAACATGTATATCGCTGGAGATGGACTGAATACTGAGCTGGTAGCAGTTTTGTTTCTTTTAAGGTGGATCATTGTTCGGCTTTTTTCGTGAGGCAGAGGAATTTGGTTGACTTAGAAAATAAAGAGGGCTGAGTGGGTGTCAGTTTCATTTGTTGACGTAAGGGTAAAAACATGATGTTGGAGTTCCACTCAGGTGAACATAGATTATACCACGGTTATCTTATAACAACTGAAACAACTGAGCATGTCACAGCCGAGGGTCCTATAGTAGCAGTAGCAGTAGTAGTAGTAGTAGTAGTAGCAGTAGTAATAGTAGTAGTAGCAGTAGCAGTAGTAGTAGTAGTAGTAGTAGTAGTAGTAGTAGTAGTAGTAGTAGTAGTAGTAGTAGTAGCAGAAGTAGTAGCAGCAGCAGAAGTAGTAGCAGTAGCAGTAGTAGTAGTAGTAGTAGTAGTAGTAGTAGTAGTAGTAGTAGTAGTAGTTAAGTAGCAGTAGCAGTAGTAGCAGTAGCAGTAGCAGTAGCAGTAGCAGTAGCAGCAGTAGCAGTAGTAGTAGTAGTAGAAGTAGTAGTAGTATATTTGTTGAGTGTTGACCTCAACTGTCTCTTTCTTAATTGCAACACATGTAGATATGTTAGGCCGAAAAAAAATAAGGTGTTTGTTTCCTGTAACCCTACCTTAGTAAGTTTTTATACAAAAGAATCCCTTCCCTAAAGTTTTTCCAGCCCTCCCAACTCCCAACCAACGTAAAACATGTATAAAACACACATTTTTGACCAAAACAATAATGAAAAAAAAGAAGATTTTAACGACCTACCTACCCTATTTTTTTCGGACAGTTACAGAAAACAAACAATTTTTTTCTAGGCCTTAATAATTAAGGAATATTTCAACTTTATTTGACTAAAAGTTACCATTCCTATTTGTGTTGCTCTCGTCAAATTTTTAATTCAAATGTCTCCAATGAAAGCAATATTTGAAGATGACCTGACCCAAGAAATGATAATTAAAGATACCAACTACCAACTCAAATTCAATGTTTTATTTAAATTCATGCTTATTCTCAAGTCATTGAAGCAATAAATAAATAATAAATAAATAACCTACATTTAACAAAATGTTGTAGCATAAAGACACTAATTAATTCAGTTTCATGCTTACATGTCTTGTAATTGTTATTTGGATACTGAGACATTTTTAAAATTAATTTTACATACAAAATTTTCACATACAATATTTATGACATTTGAGGGAGAGTAGTCAAAAATTTCTTTTGAAAATTTTCCATTTTAATGTGATTGTACATCAGTTTTTAATATCTCAGATGAGAGCGATTTTACATATTTTAACAAATAAGCTTGGTCTGTTTGGGCATTGTAGGAACATAAGGGTTAATAAAGGCACCATGTAACATAAGAAGCTACCTGCTAATTGCTTCATAATTGGCCTGAGTGCTATCTGGCAATTAGGATTGGCCCTCATTTAATTAGAAATAAACACCAACAGTAGCACCATGACTAACATAACATACACATCTATCATAACATGTGTTATCTGGGAAGCCTGGCAAGTGTTTAAGTGGCCACTGATAACAGTGCTGGAGATTACACAAAGTGTTAATCTTCTCTCTCCTCATGGCAGGCAGATATGTATAGGTCAAATGCAAACAACTCGGAAACCTGGGAAAAGTGGGAGAAGGATTGTCAGAATTTAAACAAAGTATTAATCTTCTCTTTCCTCAGTTCAGGCAGATATGTACAAGTCAAATATACACACACACACACATATGCATATATATATATATATATATATATATATACATATATATATATATATATATATATATATATATATATATATATATATATATATATATATATATATATATAAATATTAGGAGCTAGTAGAAAGTTAGTTATCATTCACACTCTGAATTGGCATTTTTCTCCAATTGGAGGAACCAACAGTAAGGTTGTCAAAGTGAAAGTATAAATTTCCTTCAATTAGGCAAAAAAGAAAAGTCCTATAATAAAAAAAAACTTTATAAATATGGTGATGTTTTTAGTGGGTTTAATTAATGCATTTATCTGCCAAAACAATGGATTTTCATAAAAACCATGTAGCCCTAAAGCTATTGGCAGCGAAACAACTAATGAGGCCCTGGGGGGGGGGGGGGGGTTTGATGAATCAATAACCCCCCTTATAAATACACACCAGGGGTAAAAACATAGTCTAACACTTGTACGCAAATAACCTTTTAATAAAGCAATATTTTAATAAAAAAAAACAACTACTGAGGCCCTGGGGGAGGGAGGGGGGGGGGTGGGTTGATGACTCAATTACCCCCCCCCCCCTTATACATACACACCAGGGGTTAACACATGGTCTAACACTTGTACGCAAAGCACCTTTTAATAAAGCAATATTTTAATAAAAACAACTACTGAGGCCCTGGGGGAGGGGGGGGGGAGGGTAATTGATGACCCAATAACCCCCCCCCCCCCCCCCCCCCTCCTTATACATACACACCAGGGGTGTACACATGGTCTGACACTTGTACGCAAATAACCTTTTAATAAAGCAATACTTCATTATATATTTCATTAAAAGTTGTTGTGCTTGTTGATATCAATAACAAATTCTCTTTGGATACATTTCAAATGCTATCATTCTAGTTGACGATATATGTTCTTATTTATCAGACCACAAGAGCCCTCCAGATGGGTCTAATTTAAATCTGTTTCAAACTGTGCAAAGTTTCACCACTACTTCAACAAAGTTTTGATGGAACCTAGCCCCAGCCTGTAGAGGTGACCCTTAAGTCAAGTCAGCTGGTGGTGGAAGTAGTAGTATCACAACCCAATTGAGAACATTGCCCTTGAAATCATCTGATCTATCCATGTACACTTTTATGTAGACTGCTTTGAACATTCATAAAGTCTTATAGCAATTATTATTATTATCATTACATGTATTTATTATTATCATTATCATTACATTTATTATTATCATTATTATTATTATTATTATTATTATCTTACTTTTATTTTTACCATTATTATTATTATTATAATTATTATTATTATTATTGTTATTATTATCTTACTTTTATTATTACCATTATTATTATTATTATTATTATTATTATTATCATTACTTTTATTATCATAATCATTATTGTTATTATTATTATTATCATCATTATTATTATCATCATCATCATCATTTTTTCATGATATCCATGATTTTAAGCCTAAGCAGGAATAAATGTGAAAAATTGCACTCTAACTCTAAAATGTGACACAACATGAACAAGTCTGCATGTGACCCTCAGCATGTTGTGTATACTGTACAGTGTCTGTTGATCTACTAATGCATTCATGTTTGTGGCAGGCCAAAACTTGAGGCCAGACAAAATGAAAGATATTTTTCTGACAGAACCATCATTTTGAAAATATTTGATAGAGGAATATGAATCCTAACAAACCAAACAACTCTCCATCAAATATCTATTTCAATTCATCTTAATGAATATGTTATTGTTAAAAGTACAAAAGATCCAGACGACGGTTTTCAGGCCGCCGGCAGAGCTCTGTACATACTGGGTCTGGCAATCCTCAGTACCCAGCAGGTCCCGGGATTCGCATAAACATGGCACAGAGTAGCACAACTTGCCACAGCCTGACTGCAGATAATTTGAAACAGGGCCTAGCTTGGGTTTCAAGCTGTGTTTTATGTGATAGGCCCAGTTAATACAGGAAATATCAGCCGCACTATTTCCTCGGTGCATTTAACACCCCCAACAGACCATCATCATCCCAGAGGGATTGACTTAGGCCTCTTCACATATTTAGGGGATGACAGCTTTATCTTTAAGTGGATGGTTAGTCCATGTAGTGTATCATTACTATCGAAGCATTTCCAAGCAAAATTTGTTTTAAATACACAGATCAATTTGTTCATTTTAATAAAATTATATAACTATCGTCCTACAACAATCAATAGCATTAATTATCGTTTTGTAATAATCCTTTTCAACAGCATAATTGTTATTACTCAATACTAATTTAATTACCATTGCTAATTTATACTGATAATAATAATATAAAAAATACACACATACACACACACATAAATATAAAAATATATAACAATATTTATGACCTTTGGATGTTTTCAAAAACTAGCAAAGGTCTTCAGCAGCAAAAAAATGAGGAGCAACATTTCTACTTAAGTTCTACATTCTTCGAACCCATTTATAAGGCCAATAGTTTTAAGGCCTTTGCACAGTGTTTCCTGAATTGCCTTGAGGGGTACTTGATGGTCAGATTTAATTAATTAGTTAATGGCATTGTGGACTACAATGGCTGTGGTATAAGCGACTTGCGTAGAAGCCCCCATGTGGCCAGCCATTATGTAAATCCAGATGTCAAAAGGTGCTATGTTGACCCGGAAGTACTTCCTTTCCATACAAACACATAGGATGACCAGTGCAGCTTATGCATGGTCCATCATAAATGATGTGTTTCCGGTAAAAATACCTGGATTTTGTGAATAAGCAGCAATGTCTACCGATGTAAGGATATTATGAACATATGATGAGAATTTTGAATCCATTCAGAACCCTCATATGAGATATTATCTGTTGAAAAGATCACCCATAGGTGTTCATCTACCTTGTTTACATTCTAGTTTATCACTGTGCTGGGTTATCAGTTAACATATTGAATGCAACACATCCAAGGGTGTATTAAGGAAAATCATTCAATATTGAGCTTATCAAACATCTATTAAATGTATTTTGCATAGATACTGTAATTTATTTTTCAATATTAAGCATTTAGAGATAGACATACTGATAAGATGTATGTATATAGACCAGAGACTTATACAACGCATCATACTCACATAATACTAATTGCGCCATAATAGCAAGCGGAAATTAAGAAAATGGGCTGGGGAATTTTGTAACTTGCATGGATATGTTCAGGGAGTGTGCAGAGGGGAGGGGGGGGGGGGGGGGGTGACAAAAACAAATTTATTCATAACCCCATACTTAGGATGGATTAACTCTTTAAGGCCACAGTAAGAATAGAAATTAATGGGAAATAAAAGGATAATCAGTTTCCTTCATTTTATTGTCCATAAGACAGTTTATCCCATTCACACTTAGAGTTTCTCTAGAAAGTGTCGTCTGATACTCTCATACTTTTGAAAATATCTTTTGAATAAAACAAAAATTCACAAAATATTTGAAGGAGAGTTCTTGTTTGACTTGTGATCAACATTTCTCCTTCAAATGTTTCCCAGAAAATGTGTCTGTAAGTTAAATATTTCTTAAATCGTCAGGCCTCTTTTGGCTGCTCTGAGTGTTAATGGGTTTAAGTTATTTGCTAGGTGATTAAGATTCACTGTCAAACACTACTACTATGATTATTAGAAAACAGAGTATTGTTAACACCAGGATATTTATTCACCAACACGGTCAAGTTCTGTCAAAGGGTCCAGTAAGCTCCCTTTAGGAGAAGATCCCTGCATGATCTGGCTAATATCCTTTCCCTTTCTTTCTAAGAAATGACAACAGATGCTTTCATTTCCATACAGAGAATGCTCTAGCAATAAGGTGTTCCTCATTACCACTAACCCTGTAATCTATAAAAAGCTGGGAACAGTTCACAATTTTTCAATTTTTATAACGTCTTATCAGTCAAATCATTTCTGTGTGATAACCTGACTGCTCAGTGGCTTCTACAGAACTAGTACTGGCCATGTGGAGAGGGAATTCTGCATATAAGGGTGTACAACTATATGAAAAGGGGGATACAATATATATTGACTTTATTCCATTGACTAAATTGCAAAGAACAGGGAGAGTAAATGATTTGAAACACATTTGTAGCAGACATCAGATTTGATCTGGTATGAGCTTTACCCAGTGAGAAGCTGAAGGGAGTCAAGTTACACTCATGTAACAACACGAAATCTGAGTCTAATTACCCAAATAAAGTTTACAGTGTTCAACAGAATATTCCCTTGAGGTCACATTCATCTTTTCAGGAAAAGTTGATGATACTAAGTGACATTTTAAGCACATTATGTGGAACTTCAAGGGGGCCTGCCCTAGCTTCCCTATGCTATTCTAATGGTCCAGGCTGCCCAGCTGGCTGCATCTGCACCCCCTGCTGCACCCCTAGCGCTTATGAGCAAAAGGGTTATTGAAACATGGGCCTGACCGTCATAGCCTGGTAAGCTTGTCTGCTGATGTTTTTATTCCGACTCAGAAGCAGTCAAGCACAACTC
>OZ012689.1:46240823-46278323 GCA_963942565.1 Maea johnstoni | reverse complement strand
ATATACATGTGTGGGTGTGTGTATATACATGCATGTATGAGTGATGAGATTAGAGAGTGTGTTTGTAGGTTGAAAATACTTCAGTTATTCTCCGGTTATTCAATAAAGGTAATGCACCAGTGTGTGACAAAGGCTTCATAACTGGCCTAATCTAACAAGCATTGTTCACTCAGCAAATTTTCCTCTGGACAGCATGCCTGATTGAACCCCTTCAATTACTACCTGTATTGTTCCAGGCCTTATTAAATGCCATTAAGGCTAACATGATAGTGATAACTAGTGACAGTAGTTTGGGCCCATTCTCCTATATGCTGGCCAGTAAAATCAGTGTGCTTTGTGAATGATGCATTTGAACACCACTGGATGTAATGTCCTTGGCAGGATCTAACAACTAACAAGATTTAGAAGTTGTATCTACAAAGTGCAATGAAAAAGAAGCACATCTTATGGCACATACTTCAAAGATATACAATGGATATGTCTGTGTCCTGAATATATTCAGGTCTATTTACTTTCCATGCCGAAGTCTCAATTCTTACTCAGAAAAGTTAAGAAATGATGCCTAGGCTCAAAAGTTATAAAATAGACCAAAAGGGTTGCAGTTTATGCATGCAGAATTAAGATGCATGTGTTGACTAGTGATACACGTTCTTTAACAAAGTTCCACATAACCCTCAAGGGGAAGGGGGTAGGGGGTAGGAGGCAGGAAGAGGAAATGGTGGGTGTGTAGGCCTGATCATTAGAGGGTGACCAGCTTATGGGAATTTATTAGCTATTTAATTAACCCATTAATGCTCTTAGCAACCTAAAGCAGTCTAACAATGTTGGTTTAAATCTTAAGCATCGTAAAACATTATTAGGAAAATATTTTAAGAATTAATGTTGATCAGAACACTTCTAATAAGTCTACTTTAAATACTTTATAACAGTAATCTTAATTCCAAAGTTACTGTCAAAAGTACCATAATCATTAATCCATACAATTTCTGGAGACACTCCTTAGTATCAATGAATTAATAAATGCAAGAACGACTTCTACTACTAACAAGTGGCGAGGGGTGGGTAACAAGATAAGGGACCTTGTAGAGAGTCCCAATGCCTGGGGTGACCAGGGCCCTGGAAAGGGGGGTAGCAGTATGCGGAATAGTTTCTCTCTAAGAGTCTAAGGAGTTGACCCCGAAGGACTAATGGGGTTACCGATCCAAGTTCTCACCTCGACACGGTAGGGTCTTACTCCGACTGTGACCCACTCTCATTAACTCGAGGCAGTGACCACTTTTCAATTAATCTTCTGCAGAATAAACTGGTAGAGTTTCATGGGTTAACTTAAATTTGGCCAAAGTGAACGCACATCAAAATCGAGTCGTGCTTCCGCGAGGTTCACTCTTTAGTTAAACCCTACACTTAGCTACTGTTGTACAAGTACTTTTGTATAATAAGGTGGGAGTCAGTGTTCTGTTGTGGTTTCGCTGAAAAGCAGTATGTAAATAACTATCAGCTAGTATTGGGTAAGTCTATAGGGGTGGATTATTTGTGCCATGGTTGAGGTTTCACCCGAGAACCACTAAGAACAGATTGTGTTTCCGCGAAAGGGGCGTATCAGGGGGCGCCGGTAGTCTCAGGCGCCCTTTCGACATGATCGCGATACCACGACGGTACATGATGAATGCGAAATACAAGAATCACAACGCTGCGACGTGCCTCTAAAACATAGCTTCATTTTCCATCGACCGCGAGATGCTACAGGAAACAGATAGGTCTACTTACTGCGTGTCGCCCACAGATCGTTTCTGTCGCTCGTTTTCCGTGGATAAATGCAAATTACTGGCGAGAATCGCCATAACAATGACGACACGCCACTCACTAGTAGCCATGCTTGCTACCGGCCATGAACAGTGAAATGTGAGATTGTACTGCAAGTTTACGCGGATTCGGAACGAGGCTCGACGAAACCCAATCCTCAGTTGGGGTGTCAACGTAAATGGACGCTGCTAAATTGATAAGGTGGTGCTTCAACAAAGCCTGCCAACGCCTTTCTGCTTGACATAATGATAAAATATTCATTTTTGATGTATTGGGTGGTATATAAGTTTTTAAGACTTTTTGTGTGTATTTACTGGTTATATAACTATGTAGAACACCCCTATGTTTACAAAAAGATGGACTCGCCCGGTTGCCATGTGAACGGTTGCATTCAGTACCAAGCACTCGATTCCTCGTGGCCAGAAAAACAAGTGGTATCAAATGACGGCCCGTGCTAGGGGGTGCCCTACTCCTACCCCGGTCATGACTGTGACGTCACTATTCAAGGCACCCGAATTTAGAGTTTCGAGAAGTCTAGGGAACGATCCTCTTATAGCAGACTTACACCCGCATGTGAAAATCCTGAAAACCGCAGATAGGGGTATCCATCCTATGGTGCACTACAAAAAACAACATGCATGCCATGAAACTTCGCAACTTATCAAAACCAGAGGTACATATATCCTAGCCAAGATTATATGTGTATCTCTGTCAAAACTATTCCCCCATGCAATGATGGACAAAATAAAACATGTTTAAACTTATCCCGCGAATAGCGAAACACAGACATCCTGAAGGAGTAGTTCCGAGCAATATTGGATACGCTGCGAGGCATATCTTTTAAATTCCATTTGGAAAGCATATATGCACACATTTTGGTTTTTAACAGGTTCGGGATGTCAACTAGCAAGCTGGACAACCTATAAATGACATGCATTTATCCAGCAAGCGGGCAAGCATTTATGTCAGCGCCTTCATAAATTCTTTCTTTTATTACTTTAAACTTCAGTGTTCCTCATAGCATATCTATTATATTACATATTTCTCTATTCTTGATCTAACGGTTACGGGCTTGATTCCGGCGGGAGGCATCGGAGGAAGTTGCCACTGACTTGATGGTAGTGGGCGGTTCCCGAAGGAACTCCCGTTTTCCACCACGAGTCATTACAACATCCTAGTATAGTAACGATATCCATTCGCTATAATATTGCAGAGAGGATGACGATAAACAAAATTCATGTTTATGGATGAATTTAAAAAAAAAATTGGGGTTAATTTTGATTTTCGATTGTTGTCACTTTCCTGACATACATGATTGTATAGGCTTGATTTTACTAGCCAGTAGAAAGCTGGGAGGGAAGTATCCGGCTATAACCACTTCCTAACCCTAAGATACTAAACTGCAAATGTAGAACGAGGGCCAATTCCTACCGCCTTTGGTAATTTAACATTACGGATATTCTAAGGGAACTATGTGTCTCTGCTTACTTAGACCAATATATGCATATATTTTTCTATTTTTCTTCTATAAAGCATGCACAAATATTGCTTTTAATGAACTACTTTTTAACTTTCCTATCTTTTTTTTAAGAGGGGCCCAAAATCAACGAGGGATTTTTCCTTAAACAGAAAAAAGTGGCCTTATAATTAAAGAAAATCATTCAATCGGCAAAAGCATGTATCGCGCATTACAAGAGCAAGCGTCATGTTGAAAAATCAAAAATGAGTGCTTTTCACACGAAGTTGAAAACTGAATACGATTTGCAATTATTTCGTGATAAAAAGAAAAGCCATATAAAGGTTTCGTCACCACCCATAGTAGAAATCTTACCCGCTCAACCACAGTTTTAAACTGATAGTTTGATTAGTTCATGTTGCTGTGACCTTATCAGATTGATTCCTGGTATTACGTTTAAGGTAGCTTGTGGGTTTAATTCTTTGACTCCGTTTTCCCATACTTTGTTTGTATTTGACTATTTATACTGTACAAACTATATATTGCCTGAAAGGTCTTCTTTTGAGTAATGCATTAAACACCACAAAAGTACCCTCATAAAAAACCTGCACAATGTTTGCAAACGGAGATCCTACACATAACATGGACTTGGGACCTTCAGACATCACAAATACACAGGCATGATCAATATAGAGCGTAGGGCGTCACGATATTTCAAATTTTTACTCCACTCATTTTTTATAACGAATACATTCAGATTTCTTGATGAAAATCAGAACAAAGCACCTTTTAAACATTTAGATTCCATAACTTTTGAATAAGGTCAAAATGGGAAAACTGTGATAACCTTCCCTCCGAGATGCCCTTTAGCTATAACTATGCACGATTTCAAGCAAATCTGTTAACATTTGATAGTAGTAAACCAAAACGCATGTCTGAAGCTACCACGTTTTGGTAAAATTCGATATGGAGAAAAGGGCTAAACACATATCCTGCTCGTGTGCACGCCTACTGGAGCTACTGTACTGGATGGTCTCTCACGTTGCTCGGTGATTGCCTAGACATTCAAATTGATCTAATTTTAAAGAAAAGGATGTGGGCTTTAACATATGTAAAAATCTCAAAAAGACTTATTATATCTTCCTTACCTATTCGTAAATGCCCACACCTAGAAAGGGCATGGGGTTGCCACTGTGGCCTAGTCAACGCTGACCGCTTGCTGAGTGAGTGGGTGCGTGTACCAGGGTACATCGGATCGATTTCCTTTAACTTTTCCAACCTACTAATTATCCAGTCATGATTAAGTCGTTGAATATGCTTAGAATATGCGAACCTACCTCTCTGATATTTGATAGAACAGTGCCAATAAACGAAATTCAAAATCATACATTACTTCAACACCTAAAAATATAGAAATAATTATTTGTTCCCAAACCCCGCCACCGCCTTGACTCGGAAATGTATGTCATATGCCCTGTCTCTGTTGAGTCTTGAGAGAGGGCTTTTAAAATACATTTCCGTTGTTTAAGACGAGTTATAGGAGGTGGGGAGAAATGATTATTTCATTATTTTCTTCCAGACTTAGTTAAGAAACCAATGTATGTAACAATTTTCCATTTTTCAATATGGTGGCAAGTGCCTGTGGTTTGGGCAATCTTTACAATTCTCACCACAACCTCCTGAAGGTATTTCCTACCACAGAGACATCTTGGCGCCATCTGGTGAGAGAAATATGAACAAACATGATTGTCTCACATACTGTCTTCTGGTACTCGGAGCCATAGAGAGACCCCGTTAGGGTCCACAGAAAATCCGAGACTAGGGGATAGGAGTGATTAAAGGAGTGGAGAGTAAGTTTAAGATACACAATAGCACAATAGAGCTCAAAAGCAAATACGGTAGATATAGTGGACCCGCGCGTCAAAACAGCAGACCATGTCTCAGGGTGTAGTGATTGTTATGGCAAATGATTCTGTAGTTTCAATATCAGCGCTGAATCCGAGCCCGACTGCCAATTTGACAAGATGCAAGGTCGTGACCTCTGCCGTAATTAGCTTTGACCTGTAACGACAATGGCTGGGATTGATCGAGTGTGAAAACATCTGAATAATTTTCCCATGCAAAATGTTAATACATGCTTTCATTGTACCACAGTTGCTTGCCTTCCACCAATCAGAGGCCTCGAAAAGAGTAGGGTTATAGGACACAACCCACATTTTTCCAGCCTTTGTTCTCTAAACTGCCTAAACCCAAAGGTGTTACCCAATGGAATCTAGCAAAAATGCTCTGCCAAGCTTTTGTCGGCCTGTGATTGGTGGAAGGCAGTCAAGTGTGATACAAGCTACATAGACCCCTCGGAAGTTGTGGTGTATGTGATACCAGTGGGGTTACTCCGCTCCGGCTCGCAACACCTCTGATATATCACACACACCACAGCTTCCTTGTGGTCTATCTATCATATATCACGCATAACTCTAGTTTTTGGCCGCTCTGTTTTATAAATTAACTCACTGCCAAAAAACAGTTATTTACGACAATACGAGTAGGAGCGATTTCTGTGGAGTAAAAAGCCATCAGTGGTGGCTTAGGCTGATTCTAATTATAATATACAGTTATTACCGGGCGGAGCCCTCGAAGCCTGTTGCGTCCAGAAAATTCAACAGGTGAAATTTTGGAATGAGGGTGTAATATCTTGGTATGACATGCAAAGTTGTGCGGAGACAGGGCGCCCGCAACCGCGCGTCAGGTGGAGAAGAAATATGTCAATCTCACTAAACTCTAGGTTGATAAAAAACAAATGGATATGAAACCGGCCGGTCAACCTGAACAGGCTAGCCTCAATGAATAACCCAAAAATCGAGCTCTGCGCATGCTGGCGGTCAGATATCTCTAATGTAAATGATACGAGAGCCCTGATTGCATGGTCCCGTGTCCCTCGTGACCTCACGATGATGCCAGATCAGAAACCCCTCACTTGTCCAGCCCTTCACCTTAGTGCATATAGGTCTCTCACTACTTATCCATTCTTTTCTTCATCTAAGCAGCTGCGGCGGCAGACACTGAGGATGTCTGAACGGTTAATTAATCCCTGCACACTCGAAGCAGCCAAAACAGGTCTGACGATTTTGTAAATATTTTTTCTAACGAAAGCATCTTTCTGAAAATATTTGAAGGGGACCCAGGATTCATACAACAACTCTCCTTCAAATATGCTAGGGACGTTTGCTTTATTTCCAAGTTATTGTCACAAGTATGAAATAGCAGACGATACTTTCTAGAGGAACTCAGAGTGCGAAAGTGTTAACTCAAGGTATTTGTTTTTGACCCAAGTCAAAACAGTGGTATTGTTACCACCATTATTATAAATCGCACGAGGTTTAAGACAGGCTGGACCACTCCATTAGATCACGTGAATCAGTACTAGAACATGAAATGAAAAAATATATATATAGTTCAACGAATGGAATCTGCACAGTTTCACTTGATTTTGTCGTCTGAATCCCAGCTACTCTTGCAGAGAACTTGAGAATTGAGCATGAATTGAAGAAAAAATTAAGGTGAGTTATTGGTTTATATCTGACATTTTTCTTGCAAGTTCATTCCTATGATTTATATATTGGATATATGTCATCCGAGTTGACAGTCACGTCTTGAGTCTGTTCACTTGATTGAGCTGAGCACCAAGGTGATCATGTCCAGAACAGCCATGACGGGTACCGCCATCTATACTTGACTTGACAAACCGTAATTCCAGTGCATAGTTTTACGTCTGTGTCTCAAGAGAAAGACTCCGCCTGCGACGCACTCACTCCTACCAATAATGATGATGAAGATGATGATGATGATGATAGTAATGAAGATATTAATAATAATAATTATAAAGTACATGTGTGACTGTGAAGTTGGGTCGTCTGATGAAAAAACATAAGCCGTAGTTTGAACTCGTTGCTTGTCTTTATTTCTCATAAATGTCGAATTGACGATCATTGACGCATAACAGTTTGACTATAGACCATGACGGTTTGACAGTTTCTCATAATGCCATAACGATAACGGTTCAATCTGCAATTAAACAAAACAATACAAGTACTACTAACAGGTATGACAAACTACACATAGTCTAAGTTATCAAACACATAATCTCCAAAATTGTCACAATAATATTGACTGATTACTGTTATAACACTTTGATACTACCATACACTGTTTACAAATACGCTGAATATACTTAATATGACATAAAACAGATAATTACAGAAGTACATATACTAGTCAACTAAATCACTACATGACATAATAGTAAACAGCAGTTAGAACACACAACAATTGCTTTGATACTTTACTAAGTCAAAATACACATAAATATTTGCCATCCATCACTTAAACTTGACTAGGATTAACCATTAACCACTTAACTTCAATATAACTACTTTTACAGTACAGTAAAACATAGTACTTACAACTTTAGGCTTCCCAATTTCTTCACCTCACAAAATCATCACTGACAGTTGACCACCATTTTGTCACACAACCAAGACAATGACCACTAGTGACACCTAGCTAGAAAAATCTTAACTAGAAATTGTGCTGCCCTCTATCATCAGGAATGCACACCAAAAATACCAATGACCACCAGTAATTGTCAATCAGAAATCAATACAATAGAATCAAACAAACTATTCAATCAATATACTCAAATATCATGTCATCAATATTTCACATTATAAACACAATCAATCTGTCCATTACACTGGCCCCTAAATGTGAAACCTTAGTTGAACATTTAAACCTTTCATCATATGGACAGAATACCTTTACTTCAAGTTCACTGGAATGTTCATAAATGTTCATGAAATACCATACTAAGATAACGCAACTGAATGCAAATCTTGTACCACCTTGAAAGTTCACCAAAAGACAACACTATATCTGTCTTTACTCATCTTGCATAATTCAAATTACTTAAAGATATATCCTCTCACTGCAAAGTCAAAGTCTATTGTTTAACTTCTTCCAACAAGCACACCTTGTTGATTGGCCGTACCAAAGTAGAGTTTCTCGACTTAATTTGTACTGACCGCACCAGTCCATCTTTTCCTGCAAAAGTGTCCACCACACGAGCAACTGGCCACACACTTCTCGGAGTATCATCATCCACTACAATCACAAGATCACCAACAGCTAGATTGCGTTTTGGCAATAACCACTTCTGTCTACTCTGCAATGCAGGCAAATACTCCTTCAACCATCGTCGCCAAAATACATTTGCTAAGTATTGTACTTGTCGCCATCTGCGTCTACTATAAAGGTCACTCTTGTCAAATGCACCAGGAGGGAGCACTACACCTGTACGCAATAACAACAGGTGATTGGGCGTCAACGCTTCCAAGTCATTTGGATCATCGGACACAGCAGTTAACGGACGTCCATTGATGACTGCTTCAACAATACACAACAATGTAGACAGGTTCTCATCATCTAGCGTTTGCTCCTTCATCACTCCACGCAACACTTTGCGAACACTTCTAATAAGTCGTTCCCACACACCTCCCATGTGTGAGGCTGCAGGAGGGTTGAACTTCCATTGTACACCATTCTGGTGAAGGTAATTGTTGATTTGCACTTGATTCCACTTAACAATGGCTTCTTTCATCTCTCGCTCAGCACCAACAAAGTTTGTGCCATTGTCAGAATACATCACTTTTGGTTTACCTCTGCGACTGATGAACCGTTGAAGTGCGTTGACAAACGATGCTGTATCTAAGGAATGTGCAACTTCAATGTGTACAGCATGAGTGGTGAGACAAGTGAATAAACATCCGTAGCGCTTCACTTCACCTCTTCCCCTCTTCACATAAAAAGTGCCAAAATAGTCAACTCCGACATAAGTGAAGGGAGGCTCCTCTGGAGTAACCCGTGGCACAGGCAAATTAGCCATTTGTTGATCACATGGCTTTGCATTGTTCTTTCTACATTTAAAACAGTTGTTCAACACTCGACGCACAGCTGGTCTAGCACTAACAATCCAATATATTTGTCGAAGTTCTGAAAGCACATACTCTCTTCCACTATGACCTGATTGTTCATGCGTTTCACTAATAATCAAGTCTATGACATGGTGACTTTTTGGCAATATCATTGGATGCTTTGCTCTTTCTGAAATAGGTGCACTTTTCAATCTGCCTCCAACCACCAACACACCTTTGGATGTCAGAACTGGTGCAAGCTTAAAAAGCCTGCTTGACTTCTTTACACTTTTGTTCACATTTTGACTCAATTCAGTAATGTCCTCCTTGAAATGTTCATTTTGCACAAATTTCACAATTTCAAGCTCTGCCTGATCTGTCTCATCGACGGTGATTGGACCTTTCGCAACACACACACTTGGATTACATTTGGCTTGTAACCATTGCTTTAGACGAAGTATCCAAGCTACATCCTTCTTCAACCGCATCCAAGAGGAACGTCTCTTTATCAGTCTTTCTAAGAGTGACTCAGGCTGACCTTTCTGCACTAAGCAAACTTTGACCTTTTTGACCTCAGGATCCTCTTCTTGTATCTGCTTAAGGTCAGGAGTTTTGGGCCAATTGATCTCCTCCTCCTTCAGAAAGCCAGGACCTTCTAGCCATCTTTGTCGACTAATCATTTCACTAGCACCAAGTCCTCTAGAAGCATCATCAGCTGAATTCAATTTTGATTCAACATATCGCCATTGCGCTGGAGAAGATCCTTCACGAATCACTGACACTCTGTTTTCAACATAAGTGTGAAAGCGCTTGTCTTCACTTGAAATGTACCTCAATACACACATGCTATCAGTCCAGAAAGTAGAAGTGTCAATGGACAAAGTGAGCTCACGACGAATCATGTGATCCAATCTCACAGATAAAGTGGCTGCAGTGAGCTCCAACCTTGGAATGGTGAGTTGCTTAATGGGTGCCAGCCGGGACTTCGCCATAAGTAGAAAACATCTCACTTTTCCTGACACATACTGCAAACGTAGATAGCTGGCAGCGCCATATGCCATTGTCGATGCATCAGAGAAATGATGCAATTGTATGCTTGCTATCGCCTCTAGTTTGGTTGATTGCACACAGCGTGGCACTTTCATCTTCTCCATGATTTGTAGATCCTGTTTCCATGACAACCATTGTCTCAATACATCATCAGGTAATGCTTCATCCCAACCTCTTTTCTCACGAGTCAACTCTTGCAGAATTTTCTTGGCGATGATTGTAAACGGGCAAACAAATCCTAACGGGTCATATACTGAGCTGACCACACTAAGAAGTCCTCGCTTTGTCAGCGGTTTCTCTTGCATAGTAATTTTGTATCTGAAACAATCAGATTCAATGTTCCAGTACACACCTAAAGCCCGCTCTGTTGGAAGAGCTTCAAAGTTCAAGTCAAGCCCCTTGATTGGCTTTGCTTTGTCACATTCATCAATGGTTTTCAAGACTTCTCGGCTATTACTGATCCATTTGGTCAAATGAAATCCACCTTGCTGTAGTATATTGCCAAGTTGATCCACCATTCGGATTGCTTGAGTGTCATTCATAAGCGATTTCAAACAGTCATCCACATAAAAATCACGAAGCACTGTCATTACAGTTTCATGGTCAAACCTCTGTCGATTGTCCTCAGCAGCGCGTTGTAAAGCAAAGTTGCAACAGCTTGCACTCCAAACTCCACCAAAAAGATGCACTGTCATTCTAAATACTTCAGGCTGGCTTTTCAAGTCACCACCGGGCCACCAGAGAAATCTTAATACATCACGATCTTGTGGAGGAACTCGCACCTGGTGATACATGGCTTCAACATCTGACATGATTGCAACAGGGAATTGTCTAAAGCGCAATAATACTCCAATGTTTTACTGTACTGTAAAAGTAGTTATATTGAAGTTAAGTGGTTAATGGTTAATCCTAGTCAAGTTTAAGTGATGGATGGCAAATATTTATGTGTATTTTGACTTAGTAAAGTATCAAAGCAATTGTTGTGTGTTCTAACTGCTGTTTACTATTATGTCATGTAGTGATTTAGTTGACTTGTATATGTACTTCTGTAATTATCTGTTTTATGTCATATTAAGTATATTCAGCGTATTTGTAAACAGTGTATGGTAGTATCAAAGTGTTATAACAGTAATCAGTCAATATTATTGTGACAATTTTGGAGATTATGTGTTTGATAACTTAGACTATGTGTAGTTTGTCATACCTGTTAGTAGTACTTGTATTGTTTTGTTTAATTGCAGATTGAACCGTTATCGTTATGGCATTATGAGAAACTGTCAAACCGTCATGGTCTATAGTCAAACTGTTATGCGTCAATGATCGTCAATTCGACATTTATGAGAAATAAAGACAAGCAACGAGTTCAAACTACGGCTTATGTTTTTTCATCAGACGACCCAACTTCACAGTCACACATGTACTTTATATTAGTTCAATAACTACTGTGCACAATGTCTGAGGAGGAAAATCCAAGTATGGCAGAAGCAAGTGATGATGAACCTCAGAAAAGGTGGAATGCCAGGAAAGCTGCTAAAAGTGCTGTTACAAGAAAAGAGAATGACATTTTACATGTGATGTGCTCGTTTAGTGAAGATGACTTGAAAATAGTCAGAGCAAAAAGGACAGAAATGGTTGATACCATAAAGAGATTTCGTCAGCAGCACATGGATTATCATCTACTCCTCACTGATAATGTATCAAAGAAAAAGTCAGAGGAGTACTACGAGGAAGTGGAAGCAAGATACGTTAGCCTATTGGAAAGAATAAGTAACTATGAAAGAAGTGTGGAATTGAAAACAAATCAGTCTGAAGATGGTGTTTCAGCTAAATCAGACAAATCTCATAGATCACACAGATCTTCAAAAAGTGGTGGTTCCAGAAGTCACTCCAGTAGACACAGTGGTAGATCTTCAGTGTCAAGTGCTCGGATTAAAGCTACTGCTAAAAAGGCTACTTTAGAAGCAGAAATTGCAGCTTTAGACAAACAACAAAAACTGGATGATGAGGAAATGAGACTTCATGAAGAGGAAATGAAACTTCGTGATAAACAAAAGAGACTTAGCCTGAAAAGAGAAAAGCTGCATCTTGAAACTGAGAAGGCAAAGGTTGAAGCTGAAGAAAGTATTCTAGCTGAAGCTGAAAATGAACAAAAGGGTTCAGTTAGTACAAGTAAACCACCAGTAGGTGGCGCCACTGGAGTTACTTCAGAAATTCGTGCTGCGATGGACAGTAGTACGTTTATGCAAATGAGTGTTGACCCAACACTTAGTGGAGCCACTGGTGGATCGTTAGTTCATCAGTTACCACTAGGTGGCGCTGTTGGGCAGCAACTTCAAGCTTCTTCAATGGTCAATGGTACTACTACACATCACTCTACGCATCGCTCATCGCATGTTTACGCACCAACAGGTGGCGCAGCTAGTTTACCAACACAGCGCAACTTACCAACAGGTGGCGCTCAAGTTATCTCGTCCTTGCCAGATGGCGCCTTAGTCAATTGTGGTGCTCAACATTTACAGATAGGGGGCGCTACTACTTCGTCATTGAAAAACCCGCCACCCGGTGGCGCTGGTGCTTCGCCAGATTATTTCTTGCCTTCAGCTGCTGTTACTATGCCGCAAGTTCATCTTACGGCAGATGGCGCTCATGCAATGCAAGGAAATGGTCATAGATCTGGCACGAGAACTCAATTAAATCCAAATGCTCCAGTATGGCCAGGGATTTTACAATCTACTACACCTCTAACTAGTACTTCGGCGCATCAGAATTCCAGACCTCTGCCAGAATTAGTGCAAAACAGCAGGGATGATAGTTTGTTACAAGTCATACATCAAGGTCAACAACAACAACGCCAATTACTCAATGCTATACAGATACCCAAGGTTGAAATAGCCGTTTTTGATGGAGATCCAATGAAATACTGGACATTTATCAGAACATTTGAAAATAGTGTGGAGAAGGATACGGTTGATAGTAATTCTAGGCTATCCCGTTTGTTGCAGTATACCAGCGGAAAGGCGCTCAAGGTCATACAGAGTTGCGCGATCATGCATCCAGATGAGGGGTATAGGAGAGCCAAGGAGTTGTTGCAAGAGAGGTTTGGCAATCCTTACACCATCACCGAGACTTGGATTGATCATGTAACCAATGGACAGGCTATCAAACCCCATGAGAGGCAAAAGCTACAGGACTTCGCCGATGAGTTGAGAAGCTGCACCGTTATTAAGCCTAAAGTTATTGAACTAATATAAAGTACATGTGTGACTGTGAAGTTGGGTCGTCTGATGAAAAAACATAAGCCGTAGTTTGAACTCGTTGCTTGTCTTTATTTCTCATAAATGTCGAATTGACGATCATTGACGCATAACAGTTTGACTATAGACCATGACGGTTTGACAGTTTCTCATAATGCCATAACGATAACGGTTCAATCTGCAATTAAACAAAACAATACAAGTACTACTAACAGGTATGACAAACTACACATAGTCTAAGTTATCAAACACATAATCTCCAAAATTGTCACAATAATATTGACTGATTACTGTTATAACACTTTGATACTACCATACACTGTTTACAAATACGCTGAATATACTTAATATGACATAAAACAGATAATTACAGAAGTACATATACTAGTCAACTAAATCACTACATGACATAATAGTAAACAGCAGTTAGAACACACAACAATTGCTTTGATACTTTACTAAGTCAAAATACACATAAATATTTGCCATCCATCACTTAAACTTGACTAGGATTAACCATTAACCACTTAACTTCAATATAACTACTTTTACAGTACAGTAAAACATAGTACTTACAACTTTAGGCTTCCCAATTTCTTCACCTCACAAAATCATCACTGACAGTTGACCACCATTTTGTCACACAACCAAGACAATGACCACTAGTGACACCTAGCTAGAAAAATCTTAACTAGAAATTGTGCTGCCCTCTATCATCAGGAATGCACACCAAAAATACCAATGACCACCAGTAATTGTCAATCAGAAATCAATACAATAGAATCAAACAAATTATTCAATCAATATACTCAAATATCATGTCATCAATATTTCACATTATAAACACAATCAATCTGTCCATTACAATAATAATAATAATAATAATAATAATAATAATAATAATAATAATGATAATAATAATAACCTGCTTTTCCTACATGTTCTTCATCATAATCTTCATCATCGTCGCCCTTTTCTTAGGTTGCTAACCTAGGCAACATGTTTGATTGTTTAACGGATGGTTAAGGAGGAGACCTTTACCGCCCGAAACATAAGAAAGAGCTATGAGGTCCTGAAGTAGTTTCTGAATCACGTAATTTATCTAGATTGCACATACACATTTGATGTAACCACGAATGTCAATCCACGTGATTGTTTTTACTCATCTAAGATATAACCGTAACATTGTGTATTTAACCCATTAATGCTTAAAAGTTCCTCGAGAAAGTGTTTTCTGGATCTAAGATACCTTTTAAAATAACTAAGAAATTAAAATTGATATTAGAAAATATTTGAAGGAGAGTTCTTGGTAATGTTCTAATCAAGAGTTCTCCTTCCAAGTATTTCCTCAACTATGCCTTCGCCTGACAGATTTCATCGAATTTGTCAGGCTGCTTTTGGCCTCTGTGAGAATTAATGGGTTAAGGTTAGACTTATATCACAGTGTAAGTGTATGGATTTTTGACGTGGTTCGTCGCAATCCTGTAATTAATTTTGTGAAGATTTTTATTGCATGTCATCTTTTTCTTCACATTATCTTACATTTGCATCCTTACACTTTCGTGAGAAAACATGTAGTTCCTGGATTAATAGGAGAGGGCGATTTTTCTTTTATCTTAGTTTTACTCTGTATTCTATGTTACTTATATTTGTTCCTGAATTGTATAATGTATTTTCTGTCCGTAGCGTCCCTGTGACGTTTTGCATATTATGCACATCGATGTTTTTTGATGTTACTGCTGTATATTTTATATCGCTGATATAGTCAATAAATACTTACTTACTTACTCAGGTGACTTGTGCAGTTGAGAAACCTTATTTCAATAACAATGAGGTTAAGTCATCAGTTCAAGTATTTTAATTAAAATTTTGCGTGTAGTTGAATATACTGACGTTATATATTGCTTCAATTACCATTGGAATGACTAAGCCTGTCCAAGTCTTTAGCATTGTGGTGTTTCTTTTTGCGACATGTGTCAACTGATTGCGGCAGGCATTTTTTAATCCAGTGCCCGGTATCAAAATACACTTAAAAACTCATGGGATGCCTGGCATACTAGGATTTGTCCTGAAGCTAAGATATAATAATGGTATTGCATTGCAATTGAAACACGCGTCGAAGCTCCTGTTGCGCTTGCCAAGCAATGTGCAAGCTTTCTTAAAACCATCCTCGAGATTAGACGATCTGAATTGATGAAACCACAGGGACAATGAATGTGTCTTATAAACTTTTAAAATGATTTTAAGATTTAATAATGAATAAAAATCTCTGTGGTGTGTACTAATAATTTGCTTTAATGTCTCTCATAACTCTTTTAAGAGTGGTCAGTATATAGAACACGCATATGTTTTTACATGTCTGTAATATGTTTATCCATACTGAGTGAGACTTTTCATAAAGATTATATTATTATTATCTATCATTATTATCTATTATTATTATTATTATTATTATTATTATTATTATTCTCATTATTACTATTACTATTATTATTATTATTATTATTATTATTATTATTATTATTATTATTATTATAGTATATATCATCAATTAAAATGAACATCCTCCGCAATTTTTTAAATTTGGTTGATCATGAAGATGACAATAGATTTGTCTGCCAAAGTAGTCATCTTTTCAAACACAGGACGCAATAGGATTTGATGTTTCAACAGTTTTATCTACATATACATTAACAATTATGACAGCTAATGGATGATTGGGTAATGCTAGATGAGATGATGATTAGAGGATAGTTTGAAATGGGTTGGAAACTCATAAACATGATCGCAATGTTTCATTTTTTCAAATTAAACTTTGACTAAAGGCATAGTATAGATCGTATAGACCATGTTAGAAAGAGGATAACTAATCAAATTATTTTCGTATGCAGCATATGAAATAAAGGATTCCTTCTGATGAAAGAAGCGTTCAGATACATGTGCTATCATGCTCATCGGAACTGTTTAAGCTAACTGAATATGGTTTTTTTTTTATCAATAACATGGATATAAAACAAAAATAATCACAAGCTAGTGCAATTTTGGCTTTCAGTGAAATATTTTTTCGAGGACATTTCTTTATTGGGAGAATATTGCCACATTTTTATTGGAAGTGTAACAATCATAGACAAACAACTGGTCAGCTTGAGATCTAGTGTGGGAGTGACCACATAGGTTTAATCACATGACTTGCAGTACAGAAATAACTTGAGTAACTGGTTTGATAAAGTCGACTCTGCTAATAGATGGCAGCACATGTGTCAGTAATTAATAGAGTTTAATCACACATGTTACAGGAAGGATCTGCCTTAATGGTTAGGTCATGTTTGGCCAAAGTTTCACCCATTTGACGCTAGAAATTAATTTCCCTGTTCAGTTTATGAAATGTGTGTACCTTTATAGATGTCCAGCTGAATACCAGGCTATTCACTCAGGAATAAAGTGTTGCTTATTTTGAGTTACTTTGATACTAGAACTTAACAATGTATAAAAGGTAAGTCTACCTCATTGCTTGATGTACATAGGTTCTATTATATGTCCTATTTGGCAAATTCACATTAGTCTGTCACCGTCCAAGATAAAATATTTGACCTTTCAGCTAAATGAACCAATTTCACCTGTGTACTGAGATTGTATTTTGGGAAACATATTTGCAGCCATACCATTCATAGAACTGGTTGCTGTGCCTTTTGAAACTGGCTTTACGTTATTTTAGTGGTATTTTTATCGGGACAAGTTTTTCGAGAATAACCTGGAGCTCAAATGAAGGTTGTATCAGATTGGCATATTTTCATTTGGAGTCAGTCTCTCTCTGCCTGAAAATCGCCTTGCCTGATAATAACTGTTGGATAAAGCATGACTTCGAAGAATATCTAAATGAGAGTGGTGGACTTGACACCTATCAACATTTCACACGCACGTATTTGTCAAAAATGCTGTGGTAAAAATATCTCGAAACTGGGTCCGGCCTTTAGCTGCTAAAGACATAGTATAGTGCTTGTCGGTCAACACAGTTCAGGTGAAAATAAATCGCCGGTGAGAGGATAGTGCGATTTGGAAAAAATATTTGCCTCTGAAAATTTCGGATAGAAAATGATCTGTCTCGGAATATTTTGGAAAAAAACTGCCCCTGGAACCTTTGAAGTAGGGTTGTTATGCGAATATGTAGACCCTAGATCGTATTGAAAATACTACTATTAAGTGTAATAAAATAGCCATATACTGCAGCACATATAATAAGGTTATAGCATATCGCTATAGTATAAACTGCAGTACATGGTGATAATGCCGAGTCTAAAAAGAAATGCAGGGAAATTACCCTTGCCAATTTACTTATATATTTACACACACAATTTTGAACCCGGGCAGTGTTAAGAGAAAGTGAGAAGTTAGGGTCAACACCTTAGACCGCTCGGCCATCAGGGAATGCCCTCCGATGCCAATACCTGGGCACGAACTTGTAATACAGCAAAATAACTTATCAGTTTAGCATCGAAGTAACGAGTGGAAATGTAAAAATGCAATTTCTTCATTAAAATCACTTCCATTTCATAACTACGGTGCTTAAGTTGTTATGTTGTGAATGTGCGTTTTACGGCCAGTTTCAATGCTGGATTCGACCAAGGGTCAGTCAGGGGTTTCCATAAATTAGCATGTCAGGAGCACATTTTGACATAATTTTCTGTCAGGCTCCCATCATGAGATGGAGATGGTAATCTGGGGTATAGTATCAGGAGAGTATACCGCTGATATCATGATATAGGGAGAGTATCGCTGATATCAGGAGATGGAACGGGTCCGCGAACTCTTGACCCTGGGTGGTGGTGATAGACAGCAAGCGGACGGAGCGTGATGCCCAAGGCCATCCGGCTTCAGAGGCCGCAAAATGGACACAATAGGCATGCTATATATACACTCTTAACCTTTATGCTACTGGTGGCTAATTTTGCCAATACAAAATCACGCAAAAGAGCAAAAATAAATGCCTGAAATCATGGCATTTGGGTACCCATATGAGAGTACTCAATGAGAGCTATCCACTGAATAACAACATGACAGGGTTCAGATGGTCTTCAAAAATGTTTGCGTCCTTGTACTTTGGAGAAAAGTAGCCTCAGCGTTTGAAAGGTTAAGTTCCAGACTTAGCACTCCGCGTTCACCTGAACTACTTACCTTTTGAGAACCCTTCGGCTGCAAGGGGCACTGACCGCTCAAATATGGAGGGGGGGGGGGGGGCAAACTGCCCCATTGAACACCTCCATGCATTAAACACAGACATACACGTATTATACATATATACCTATGACAGCATATATATATATATATATATATATATATATATATATATATATATATATATATATATATATATATATATATATATATATATATATGTATATATATATATGTATATATATATGTATATATATATATGTATATATATATGTATTAGTACAGTAGCCAGCCACCCATTTTTGGGATTCAGGTTAACCCGAGAGCTAGAAAATTTCCGTTGGTATCATGTTTTAGGCCCACACTTGGGGCATACCGCCAGGGTGGATGTAGACTTCAGAAGTGGTGCACATCTTTTTTATGGGGTCATGTCTTAGACACCCCAATATATGTAAAAAGGCCCCAAAATGGTCAAAATAATAGGTATAGGGGTAGGAAAGGCACCCTAAAACACTCATAACTCAGCTTAAACCAAACATAGGGATGAGTGTTTGGTATCAAAATGTTGGTATGAAAGAGAAGTATCTTTTGAAATAGTAAACACATAACTAACTCAATCCCATGATGTAATAAAGGTCATTCAAGGTCAAAATGGCTGCCAAATCAAGAATCTGGGATTTTCCAATATTCTATAGTTTCCGTTTATAAACTTCTCAGTTTTTTTGAAGGTATGTATTTCTTTTTTGTAGCCACTTTTTCTAAAGGAATGTCTTTTAATGGAACTGTTGAACATTTTAGAAAGTTCATCGACTAGAGTTTTAAGTCCAATTTTGAGCTGTAGGGTACAAAGTGGGGTACCAAGCCCACCTGGAGACCCCAAAAAGTGCCTAAAATGGTAAAAATTTGAAAACTAAAATGATTGTATCTTAAGTTTTATAAGTAGGAAGGGATCAGATGATGCACCAAAACATCAGGTTTAATTTTCTCCTCAATCTCGAAGATAATGGAAAAATAATATTGAAATTAAGGGGTCGTTGAAGGTCAAATAAAGGTCAAAATATCATTTTTTCCCTAAAAAATTCAAATTTTGATCAAGAGATTTTGATGAAGTACTTGTGTTTTGTCATTATATAATTTTCAAACCAAGTAACCACAATAATTGACAGATAAATAATCTCAACTATGGTCCAACAAATCATTTTCTACCATTTACCGGTGAAAATGAAGTAGTTTTAAGTCAATATGGAGTTGTGGAATGTGGGATTTGGCTATTCAATGCTTATGATAAGTGTTTACAGACGGGTTATGAGAAAGTGCTAGTATGGGACCACTGTTTAGGTCAGAAAAGTTGTGAGCACCAAACATTATAGGCATTGTTTGGTATCAAAATGTTTGTTATAAGAGAGTCTTTCCATTCCATGCAACCAGCCTAGGGTAGGGTCTATTGTTGTGATACTAGAGGTCATTCAAGGTCAAACTAACCCCAATTTCATGATTTAAGGCATTTTGTCTTTGAATTTTCCATTAAGCAGCTTATCAAATTCTCCTAGAATACATATTTTATCCTGGAAATATTTTTAGGTGAGAAATGATTTTTAAAAAGGATTCTGAGACATTTCTAGGTCATTTCAAGAGAAAGTCTGGACCAATCTGGAATATTTAGGGACCAAAATAACAAAATGACTGATTACGGGTGCACTCAAATATTTAAGTGATGCAGCAGAAAGTTGACATAACAGATCGAGCCATATCTTATGGTATGTCAGCTTTCATTTTCAATAGGGAGAATAAGCCTTTTAACTTGAAGCATTACTTGCCTATTGTGTTTGTCATGAAAGATTATGAAGGCAGTGTAAAATATTACTGAGATTTAAGGAAAAAATGAAGGTCAAATAAAGGTCAAAACGTCATTTTTTTCTTAAAGATTCAAATTTTGAAGAAATTTTGATGGTGTAGTTGTGTTTTGTTATTACATAATTTCCTTACCACATTACCACAATAATTGACAGACAAGGTACCTTAAATATGTTTTACCAAAACATTTTTACTCTTTACCTGTGAAAATGAAGTAGTTTTAAGTTAATATGCAGATGTGGAATGTGCTATTGGACAATTCATGCCTAAATTAATTCTTTAAGATTGAGCTGTGAGAAAGTGCTAGTATGGGACCATTGTTTAGGTCATAGAAAGTGTGAGCACCAAACATTATAGGCATTGTTTGGTATCAACATGCTTGTTGTAAGACAATCTTTCCATTTCACACAACTAGCCTAGGAAGGGGTATTCTGTTCTGATATTAGAGGTCATTCAAGGTCAAACTAACCACAATTTCATGATTTAAGGCATTTTGTCTTTGCATTTTCCATTTAACCGCTTATTAAATTCTCCTGGAATGCATATATGTTCTCCTGCAAATATTTCAGGACTGAGAAATATCTTTAATAAGAATTCTCAGACATTTTTGCAGTTACTTCAAGACAAAGTCTGGGTCAATCTTGAATATTTAGGGGTTAAAATGATGAAATGTCTGATTGTGCACCCAATAGTTAGTGAAGCTGCAGAAAGTTGACATAATAGATTCATATCTTGTGGTACATCTTTTCATTTTCACTGGGGGAAATAAGCTTTTGAACTTGCCTTTTGTGTTTTTCACAAACAATTAAAGACTGTAAAATATTACTGAGATTTAAGGAAAAAATGTAGGTCAAACCAAGGTCAAAAGGTCAAATAGAGTAATTCATGACTTTGGAGAAAATATCTGTAATACTGCAGTTGCATCTTGTTCAAATGAGTATTTTTTATTCACCTGCAAGGAATATTTGACAATCATGAACTAAAGAAATGATTAATTTACAACTTAAATAACATTTTCAGATAAGAACAAGTTGCTTTCTATCTATTTGGAGGTCATAGACTGAGACTGCCAGGATTTTACCTAGAAGCAACTTCTGAATTGTTCTAAAAAAACAAGACCAATATCGACTTTTAGTGTCATTATGTTCAACATACCAAACTTTATACACAAGGTTTAATAGTATAAAAATCATGTTACATTTAAAGATTAAAGCCAGTGTAAAATATAGATAGTGTAAAAGTTTAAGGTCAAACTAAGGTCAAAAAGAGTATTTGTGACTTTGAAGCAAATATCTCAGTGCAGTAGTTACACTTAGGTAAAGAAAATGCCAGGGTCTTAAGTTCACCTGAAGTGAAGTGGAGGAACTAAGGTAGTTTACAACTACATATTAACATTACCAGATGAAATAAGTTGCTTTTGATTGTATTTGGCTAAAATAACTAACTCCACATGCTGGCCTTACATATGTCTGCACCAAACATTGAATACATTGTAAGCCTTTAGGTGACAAATGTCTCTTTTTAAAGCTTTCGAAGTTGTTTGATGAAAGCTCGGCAGAAGATCATGAATCAAATATAAGAAATAAGTATCATGAATTTCATATAATAAACTAGGTATGTATCTGTCAGTGGTTTCATTCGTTAATTGGAAACCATAACTGTAATTTTGAATAGTTCGGCATTATCTAAAATGATTTTACCTAATTTTGGTGTATACATCTTTTATTATCCATAACATTAATTCCTAGCTCAGTACCAACCTCTCTGATTGTTAGATATCTAACCTTTATTTGACCTCCAGCATGTGCGACCTAGAGTACATAAAATATGTGTACATACCTTAATCTGTTTTGGAAAACAAGCCTATTTAGTTATTTACACACTCCACTATCTGACTTGGTCAATTTAAAAATTCCCATTTAGGATCCAATCCATTTTGTGCTGATGGTCATGCTATCTGTGACTATTGTATGTGCATTCATAAATAGTGGTAGCCTTTTGGATTTTTTCAATAAACAGCTAAATAAACTGATTAAAGAATTGTTTAAATAGAAATTCCTATAACCTCTGGGAGAGATTTGACTTATCTAAGCCATTAATCATTGGCAATATATGCACATCAAAGGAATTTGTAAAAACGCGGACATCTTCTGAAGTGAAAGATTCAAAAACCTATACCTGAGCTCATCTTGACCTTCAATGACCTCTAAACCACAACAGGGACTGTCACACAAGAAATTGTACATAAAATTTAGAGATCATAAGGAGAATCTAGCATTGTGTTAACAATTCTACCCCCAAAGTTCTGTTTCTATGCATCAAAGAAGCCTAGGAGATAATTATGGCTGAAGTTGGCTTTACTGCATGAGTTGTGGAAATTATCCTAGGTTTGAAATGAGCTAATTAATCTACCTGAGCTCCAAATTCACAAAAATACTAAAGTTTGTACTGGTCAATAGTATCAATAAGCTATCCTTGAACTTAATGACTTCCCAATTTTCTGTACAGAGATTGATAATACATTTCATTGACAAGTAAACTACAGTGGGAAGACTAAAAAATCTACTTCAATTTCATAAATAATTGAATTATTCCCATGTTTGACCTTGATTATGTTACTACTGAATTTGAATCAGAAATCCCACTTCTAAGCGAAATAGATACAAAGCAACTTATTCTTATTATTGCATACTAACTATTCAATTAATTTTCAAGCGAATGAGCATTACTCTTTTGACCAAAATAAGACTGCAGTATACCGATCTTTGCTTAAAAGTCGAAAATGCTCTTTTTGACCTTTTGACCTTGGTTTGACATTCCATTTTCCCTTAAATCTCAATAATATTTAACGCTATCTTTAACCTTACATGGCAAACACAAATTGGCAAGTTAAAAGGCGTGTATGCCCAATTGAAAATGAAAGCTGACACACCATATGATAAAAATGTTATGTCAACTTTCCGCTGCTAAATTGATATTTGGGTGCACCCAAAATCAGGCATTTTGTTATTTTGATGCCTAAATATTCACAGTTAGCACAGACTTTGTCTTGAAATAACCTTAAAAGGCACGAGTTTCTCTTTAAAAAGATATTTCTCACCTAAAAATAATATTTTTTAGGTAAAAATATCATTAAATATGTATTTTAGGAGCAATTGATGAGATACTAGACAGGCAATTCAAGGACAAAATGCCTTAAGTCATGAAATTGTGGGTAGTTTGACCTTGAATGACCTCTTATATCACAGCAAAATGCCCTAACCTAGGCTGGTTGCATGAAATGGAAAGATTGTCTTACAAAAAGCATTTTGATACCAAACAATGCCTATATAATGTTTGGTGCTCACAACTTTTATGACCTAAACAGTGGTCCCATATGTTACTAGCACTTTCTAACAACTCGATTTTAAACACTTAATTTAGGCATGAATTGTCCAATAGCACATTCCACATCTGCATATTACCTTAAAACTAGTACTTCATATTCACAGGTAAAGGGTAAAACATTGTTAGTAAAATATATTTAAGGTATCTTGTCGGTCAATTATTGTGGTAATGTGGTTAGGAAATTATGTAATCACAAAACAGAAGTACCTCATCAAAATTCGAACTTTTTAGAGAAAAAATGACGTTTTGACCTTTATTTGACCTTCATTTTTTCCTTAAATCTCAGTGATATTTTACACTGCCTTTAAAATCTTACATGACAAACACAATAAGCAAGTAATGCCGCAAGTTAAAAGACTTATTCTCCCCATTAAAAATGAAAGCTGACATACCATAAGATATGACTCTATCTGTTATGTCGACTTTCTGCTGCCTCACTTAAATATTTAAGTGCACCCGTAATCAGTCATTTTGTCATTTTGGTCCCTAAATATTCCAGATTGGTCCAGACTTTCTCTTGAAATGACCTAGAAATGTCTCAGAATCCTTTTTGAAAATTATTACTTACCTAAAAATATTTCCAGGATAAAATATGTATTCTAGGAGAATTTGATAAGCTGCTAAATGGAAAATTCAAAGACAAAATGCCTTAAATCATGAAATTGGAGTTAGTTTGACCTTGAATGACCTCTAGTATCACAACAATAGACCCTACCCTAGGCCGGTTGCATGGAATGGAAAGACTGTCTTACAACAAACATTTTGATACCAAACAATGCTCAATATGTTTGGTGCTCACAACTTTTCTGACCTAAACAGTGGTCCCATACTAGCACTTTCTCATAACCCGTCCGTAAACACTTATCATAAGCATTGAATAGCCAAATGCCACATTCCACACCTCCATATTGACTTAAAACTACTTTATTTTCACCGGTAAATGGTAGAAAATGATTTGTTGGACCAAAGTTGAGATTATTTATCTGTCAATTATTGTGGTAACTTGGTTTGGAAATTATATGATGACAAAACACAAGTTCTTCATCAAAATCTCTTGATCAAAATTTGAATTTTTTAGGGAAAAAATGATATTTTGACCTTTATTTGACCTTCAACGACCCCTTAATTTCAATATTATTTTTCCATTATCTTCGAGATTGAGGAGAAAATTAAACCTGATGTTTTGGTGCATCATCTGATCCCTTCCTACTTATAAAACTTAAGATACAATCATTTTAGTTTTCAAATTTTTACCATTTTAGGCACTTTTTGGGGTCTCCAGGTGGGCTTGGTACCCTACTTTGTACCCTACAGCTCAAAATTGGACTTAAAACTCTAGTCAATGAACTTTCTAAAATGTTCAACAATTCCATTAAAAGACATTCCTTTAGAAAAAGTGGCTACAAAAAAGAAATACATACCTTCAAAAAAACTGAAAAGTTTATAAACGGAAACTATAGAATATGGGAATATCCCAGATTCTTGATTTGGCAGCCATTTTGACCTTGAATGACCTTTATTACATCATGGGATTGAGTTAGTTATGTGTTTACTATTTCAAAAGATACTTCTCTTTCATACCAACATTTTGATACCAAACACTCATCCCTATGTTTGGTTTAAGCTGAGTTATGAGTGTTTTAGGGTGCCTTTCCTACCCCTATACCTATTATTTTGACCATTTTGGGGGCTTTTTACATATATTGGGGTGTCTAAGACATGACCCCATAAAAAAGATGTGCACCACTTCTGAAGTCTACATCCACCCTGGCGGTATGCCCCAAGTGTGGACCTAAAACATGATACCAACGGAAATTTTCTAGCTCTCGGGTTAACCTAACTTCTAAAATAGAGCCCTTTTCTTGATCTGGCTACTGGACTATATATATATATGTATTTATATGTATATATATATACACACACACACACACATATATATATATATATATATATATATATATATATATATATATATATATATTAGATATTTCGGTGTATGCTGGCCTATTACCACAAAGCGGAAAAGAAAGAAACGGTGACCAATATACGTATCAATGGCTGTTATATACAAATGATAGCCCGTAGCTTAGAGGTTATGACGTCTGATACTCAGAACGTTTCATTTGAAAGCCTTATTATTACAATGAGCATCGCTTGTTGCACGGCCGAACTTATTTCTTATTTTGATCTGACAATCATGGAACTCAAGGAAATCCTGTGTGGTAATATTGTCGACATACAGGCTGTGGTGTAGGGATGTCGGATCACGCTCATCAAGCTCCTTCTGAAACACTTTTATATATAATCATTTCGCATCTGGAGTGCACACATTGCTTGACGACTTGTACCACTACTCATCATATATTGTATCACTTGAAAACTTTAATTTGTCTATGGTTTATTCAGACCATCAATAACAACGTCTTACTTTATTATTATCAAATTGAATGTTTTTCCATTTAGGCCAGTACACACCTAATGTACGCTGCGGGGTACGAGAAACGCCCTCCAGTATCGACATGTCACTGTATCAGCAACCCAAATCGGCTTTAACCCTTATGCTGGTGGTGGCTCATTTGGCCAATACAAAATGATGCACAAAACCTCGAACAATGGCTGAAACACTAGCACATGGGTACTCATCTAAGAGTACTCAGCGGGAGCTATACAATGAATACCAACATGACAGGGTATAACTGGTTTTCAAAATTGTTTGCGTTCTTGTAGCCTCAGCAATGGAAGGGTTAAGGCGCTCCCTGTGTAATATGATAATGACATTGATGATGATGATGATGATGACTGTGATCCGTTACCGCATTTATCCCGCGTGGTCAACACCACAGGGAAGACCTGAGGAAAAAATCACCCCCCCCCCCCCCCCACGCTAACCCTCGTCGCCCCCGAGCCTTTTATCTCCCTATGTTCCCTGTCCAATCTACTCTAGTCCTAGGGCAAGAAATTAATTTCATCTCCATATATTTGACATAAAAGCAATACCGACTCAAAACTGTGTCTACCCTGATTTAGTTCTTTAACTGCTCCCCGGTGAACCGTACTGAGATCTTTCAAGTTTCTGACTGACCAGTGTAACCATGGAAATAAATAGGTGCTAAGGGGATGACGTCATACAGCTCTATGGGTGTAACCACCCATAGCGCCTAGACGATAAAGTATAAGATTGAGACCAGAACTGAGAAACGCATTATCTAATGAAATGATAAACTAGGGGCTAGTCTTTATCCACCACCCTCCCAGCCATGCGTGTCTACGTCTAAAGGTACAGAACGAATCATATTTAGCATAGGAATTAGTCACGTGACAGGTAGTCAATGTATTACCTGGTCAACAACATTTATTTTAGACAGTGCGGCGGCGACTTTCAGGTGCGAAAGAGACAGACCGACTCCTTCTGCAGTGTGATAGTCAAGGGTTCCAAGATGAAGTTCTGTCTGCTAGTGGTAGCTGGGATGATGGCGGCGGGCACTGCCAGGGCAGCAGGCACAGATGACATGGGGGCACTCAAGAATATACTAGTATGTTGTAGGAATTGGTCGCAGGTGGTAGGTGATTGTGGCCAATGCAGTGCCCGGCCCAGTCAACAGCCATAACTGAACGCGTAGGTCAAGGTTTTGACTACTGACTGGAAGGGCACTGTATGGCCACAATCGCCTAACATACGTGACAAATTTCCATTATTTCACTTGCCGAAAGAAATCATGAACAAATTGAACAAATCATTAGAAAATGTATCACAATCGGAAAGGGTGGCCACTTGGCAACTATAAAAGGAAATAATAACTCAAAAAGCATTTCAATTTACAAGAACTGTTTATTTACATATTCCTTGATGTGACAGCTATGTAAAACTAAACATATCAACCACAGCCTTTCTTCAGCTTTAGATACTTGTAAAGGCCCCTTGTTTTCAACCTCAGAACATAGTTCAACAATATTGAACCTTACATATGCATCTGATGTTTTTACTGCCGATGTCTATTTGATTCATGTAAGTCAGTAGAATAAACAGAAACAGGAAAATAGGCATGGTTTATGTCGGAACTACCTCAGAACCTGATGCTTTATATACTTGGAGGCTGTGATAGAATGAGAGGTATTCGACAGACGTTTCCTTGAGCAGTGCTATTTTTTAGTACATATTAAAATTGCGATTATATTTTGTAGGGTTTGGGTAAAAGTCCAAAGCCTTCCTCTGACTCGTGTTGCTACGGATTCAACGCCGGGCCGTACGATTCCAGCAGATTTATAGACGGTAGGTGGATTAGCAATTTCTCGTACGACACATTTTATGCCATATTAAGATATCTCAATCCATAATCCTCCAATTTTGTACAGAAATTGGCATGTGTTGTGTGTTATATGTATACCAGTATTAGTTTATTTGTGTGTGTTGTTCAGAAAGTAAAAAAAAGATCTAATCGTGATCAAGCCGTTACTAACTGTGAGTGAAATCGGAGTATCGGGGGAAACCACAGACTAACACCAGGGACAATCTTTTTATAGGGATATGATACAGAGCCATGCAGCCGCCTCATCAATCTGGCACTATTGTTATGCAAATGAGCTCTTATCAGTACCCCCACTGTCCATATACACACAACTGAGCATGTGCAATGCTCTACTTATAATAGACTTCTCTGCTACCACCGAGTCCCCAGAACGTTCTCACATGCCCTGAGGCGGTTTAGACCCCGGAACATTTGACGGTGGTTAAAGATGGCGACCAATACGTCTGTGAGCTAGCCACGTCGTAGTCTTGGCATAGTGGCCTAAGAGAGATCTTTCCAAAGGTTCTAGGTAATGAGTGTGCCATCTATGATCAGCATACCTATCAACATTCAACCAAGGTGGCATATATATATATATATATATATATATATATATATATATATATATATATATATATATATATATATATATATATATATATATATATATATATATATATATATATATATATATATACATATATATATATATATATATATATATATATATATATATATATATATATATATATATATATATATATATAGCCTTATTTGTCGAGAGTCTTTACTCCTTAGAATCAGGGAAAATCGGATTTAAATGCCCGTTACAGAAGGAAAATATCGCTTTTATATATATATATATATATATATATATATATATATATATATATATATATATATATATATATATATATATATATATATATATATATATATATATATATATATATATATATATACATATATATATATATATATATATACTATATATATATATATATATATATATATATATATATATATATATATATATATATATATATATATATATATATATATATATATATATATATATATATATATATATATATATATATAGGAAAATATTGCTTTTACGGGAGGCTTGTTTGACTAAAAGACGATTTGTTCATACTTCAATCATGGACGTATAGTTAAGATCTCAGCTTCAACGACGCGTATTAAACCCACTGACCACTGCAGTTGACTTGAATTCTACTTTACATTTCACTAACGTGCCTCCGTATTTTTGTTTTTGATATTTAATCTCTGTCAAGAATGACTAATATATGAGACAAATGCACGCTACATAACCTCTCTCCATATTGCAGTAAAGACCTTTATGGAGAATGGCCAGAAAATGGTCCTTGGACCGGCAAAAACGACCATGGAACATTACAGCCAGGCATTGGCTGCAACGCAAAAAATACTCGGGGACTTTGACCTGGCTGAGGCTCAGAGTAAGTATCTGAATATGTAACATGATGCATCACTGAACAGTTTTGTATGATCCTAGTTCCATGTATTTGACAAGTAGCTTAGTTTGGCCATAAATGTTTCTTTCATCTAAGGTTTGGCAAAGTTTCTTTGAGTGAAGGCTCGAACACATCGTTTGACGAGCTGTATTCAGCATAAGAGTACCTTGGACTTGTATATGACTGTTTGTGTAATATTACAACTGAACATTCGCTATAGGTATTTGCAGTGTTTAATTCACCTATACATTCATCATTTTATTATATGTATATAATTGATATAGTGTGTATGCAACATATGGATGTTATCAGTACTGTAAGTGAGTGATCCATGAAGCCATTAAAGTCTGTCAAGTGTACGATGAAGCGTAATCACGTATTAAGTGAAATACTACAAAAGATACTACAAAAATATTTTATAGCGATATTCCTTTGCTCAGAAAGGTCACGTAATGACGGCATGTTTTGACGCGCAGGAGTGTCGCATGACCATCGCGCTGAGGCGTATGAGCCTCGTGTCCGATCGCGTTGGACCATGTTCGGTTTCCACGCACCTGAACACAATTTTCATGCGGTCCACCACGATGTGACACCAGGCTCATACGTTGCTCATTAATACCCCGTCATACGGTTCAGCACAACGTGAATATCATACACGAACGAGGGCGATTTTTTAACATGTACAAAAAATCAGCGCATTTTTGGGCGAAAGCGACATCAATACGTCGTAACACGACAGAGCACGTCAAAGCGCGATGATGAACGCGACTGTCATACGGAAGAACACTATCGATCATGCTCGTTTTAGTTAATGAGACATTAACTTCAGCAAAACTGACTGTCACTGCCACCACTTGTTTTTCTTGCAGAGGTTCATAAAGCTTCTAAATCGTGGGAAGCCATCATGAACGGACCGGAATTGACGAAGGCACTTTTTTCCATGGCTAGAGGCGCGTGGGGCAGTCTCTCCAGTCTGGTGCATAAAGGTAAATACTACTCTTACTACTAGTACTCTTACTAGTACTACTACTACTACTACTACTACGACAGCGACGACGCAACGACGACTACAGCAACTACGACGCCGACTATTACTACTGCTGCTGCTGCTGCTGCTACTACTACTACTACTACTACTACTACTACTACTACTACTACTACTACTACTACTACTACTACTACTACTACTACTAATGATAATATTAATGCTATTTGTATAAAAGGAACCTGAAAGACATCTTTCAAATATATATCTTGCCTTCTTTGCTTTGGAAATATTCTCAAATTGTCAAGTAAACTTTTGCTATGCTGTCAATTACTCTGTTTTAAGGTCTGAATGTACCGGAGGAGCTAACATGTCATTCCTTCATGCTGATGCTTGAGAAACACCCCGTCCTGAGTAAGTTCCAATTGAAGTTTTTACTCTTTTCACCCGAGGCACTCTCTCATTAAGAGGTCTTGATTCCAGTTTATATCAGAAAGTGCGTACACCACTCGATCAAGATAAAATGATATGTTATTTCCTTAACCAGTGCTGACGGCTGGCGGAAGAATTTGTAACTACATATATACTACCATTGTCGCCTGGCTGTCTTTTGGGTATAACTGAATTGTATATTCTATTGCAACTTGTTCTTTTTGTTGTTTATATTTTTGTTGGTTCGATTGATGTTCGCCCACTTAAAAGGTGAGTTGACAACCTTTAACCATATGGAACCTTTGTTGTCATGTTCTTTGAGTGTGTTTTTTTCGCCGCAAATTAGTAGCGCCGTAGGAGATCATTAAATCATAATTTCCATACACATAAATGCGTTGCCATCTCCATTATCAGCCGACGGGTTGCTACAAATTGACAAATACTTTCCCATAATGATATCTATGTTACCTCGTATCTTGTCCATTATATGCGCAGATCTTTTTTCCAATATGATAATGAAATTTCGTCTCTAAGTTGAAAAATCTATAAATAAACTATTTTTGCTGTGTTGTATTTTACCCTGTTTACAATAATATTTTACCAGATGCCAAAAGTGGAGCAACCCAAGACGCGAGGAATGCAGTTCTGAGAACTCCGGAGTTTGTCCAGGAATCTGTAGCACTCTTCCTGAATGACTTGAACTGCGTGAAGCAGGACGCTCAGGTCATCATGACCGATATGAGCGGCGGCGACGCATTCACTAGTGAGTACCTCAAGTTTGAATTTGGGAAATAGAAAATCGTTACTTTTTCTGCCATATTTAGACTTTCATTCGTGGTTAGCCAATTAAAAGTGACGAAGGACACTAGAGAATCTGAGAGAGACCTCAGACTAACCCAAAGTCACTATCAAATTTCTCATATCCCTCGTCAAATGAATATTATACAAATATGGCACTTGGATGAGTGCAATATCAATTTTTATTGCACTCTGAAAAATGATATTGCACGAGGTGCTTTCGCCGAGTGCAATATCATTTTTCAGAGTGCAATAAAAATTGATATTGCACGAAACCAAAGTGCCATATTTGTTTTATTATATGCCTTCTGCTCATTCAAATCAAATAATTTACTAATTTAAAGAATTATGAAAATGTGAATATTATTGATATCTCTTTCCATTTCCAGGTTTTACCACAAACCATTGGGTTATTGTATATATCTAAGCTGTAATATATTCTTGTTTTAATTCAGTAATATCGCAATCAAAATACTTTAAATATCCGAAAAAGTCACATGCATTAGTTTTAGAAATGTAATGATTTATTTATTCAATTTGAAATGTGTTTTCCTAATTCCCTTTCTAATCATGATTTAACAAGAAGCTCAAACTCTTCTGAGTTCTTTGTCTCAATTTTCTTCTGTTAGGTTCCTTTTCAAGAGTTCAAGTTGATATTTGAGCACATGCACCTGACAGTTCTGAGTCTGAATGTTGGAAAGTAATATTGCACCCAAATATCAATTTTGTAAGGTGGTTATGTGACCATGATCTGACCAATCACCGCAGAGAATGAGCAGTAGGCATATGATAATACTTTATATGATGAGGATACGATGGACCAAGTGGGAAAGAGAAATAAATTTAAATTATTTTCACTCCCGTTTATTGAGGAAAGAAAATAAATTTGAAAATGATTTTTACTACCATTCATTGGGGAGAGAAAATAAATTTAATTCTATTTTCTCTCCCGTTTATTGGGGAGTGAAAATAAATTTGAATTTATTTTCTCTTTCACACTTGGTCCATCGTATGAGGAAGTCTCTTATGTGACCAAGTGTACAGTGGATATATGTGTAATTAATATTTTCTACTCACGTTGTTAAAATGTATGGATGTTATGTTGTGGCGATGTGGACGTATTGGATGACGCCACTAATACTTCTCCTTTTGAAAATCATAAGAAGTAATGATAAAGATGGTGACTTGGATGAATATGGATTGACCCCAAACAAGTTTTTGGGGCATGTGACATACCCAAGGTGTTACAAGGCGAAACCGAGTGACCCCAAGAAATATCACAATCGCCACGTCTTTCGAAGGATCTGAGTTAACTGCTCTCCACCAATCACAGGCTAAAGCCCCATTCTCACATTCACGATCTAGAACATGATCCGAACACGATCAAGCGATCGTGTTAAGTTGAATAGAGATCAGCCTGTTGATCGGCATGATCGTATGAAGATCAGGCTGGGTCGGCGCAACTCGTACTAAGGTCAGGTGTGGCCACGACCATTTTGGAATGTTCAAAATCTGCATGTTTGATCGGCAAAACCGGCCCGGTGCGAGTTGCTGCGAGTTGCTGCCAATAGCTAGCGAGTAAACATCGTATGAAGGTCGGCGACGTCCTATGCACATCAGACGCACATCCGCGTATTGCGTATGCAAGAGCGTGGGAAAGTTGCATACGATGTGCATATGATCTTTATTGCCACTTATACGATAGCTATTGATTGCCTATTGGTAACCTGTACGCTATCCACGATGTTTACACGTCGGCTATTGGTACGAAAATTTTTAGTCATGTGACCGGAACTGGCAGCCATGACAGTTCGGCTGCTATAGCAGACAGCGAAAAACAAGATGGTGCGACCGTTATACGATGCTCATAGGTATATCCCGACTGTCATACGCTACTCATACGCTTGCTATACGACTTGAATACTTGAATAGCGTATAGCAGTCCTGTACGATCGTACTCCCATCGTATAGTAATCGTATTACTATCGTATAATAGTCGGGGTTTACCTATGAACATCGAATAACGGTCATACTAAATGCGGGTTTGATCTTGAAGAAACATATTCAGGTCCAATAACTGTCCAATACCTGTCGTGTATCAGGCGGCGACGATCGTCGTCAAACTTATAGGCATCTTATGGATATCCAATGGTAGTCGAATAAGAGTCCTCTACCTCAAAAAATAAAGAAAATTTGCATAATATCTTACTCAAAACATAGATTTTGGCCGTATGCACTACATCTGCCAGGTCGTGTTCGGATCATGTTCTAGATCGTGAATGTGAGAATGGGGCTTAAGAAAACTTGGCATACACATCTGTAGCGTAAAAATGGTCAGACGCATATTTTTAAATACTTGTATCTTGATAAATAAGCAATGTTCTGATAAGTATTTTTTTTAATACAGTTCGATTTAACAATTTCTCCTTACAGTTTTCAAATGTTGCTCTGTTTGATGAGATATATTCAAAGTTTTCAGACAGCGTGTGCTCTCCAGGTGCAAATGAATTGAATTGACGGTACAGTACAGCCATTTAATTCCTGCACAAGTCGACTGGACGTCTGACAGTGCCTGGTTATACAAACACCCATAGATAGCATGTCAAAAATAAGCCAAGCACACCAATGACCCACGTAGCTTGCGAATCAAAGCTACGTTCTGTTATGAGGCCCTCCATTTATCCATGCCGAGGAAACTGGGTGGCATTCGGGCATGTGGTCGTGTATTCTGCCCGGACTGCCCACGCATTTAGAGCAGGAATTAAATGTCTGCACTGTAAGTCAAACATATCGCATACTATATTAACACCTATTTGTTGTTCTGTACTTCAGGTAATGATATGAGACCACGTGACCGGGCAACGACTTTGTTTGCTTTTGCGTACGACTCAGGAAAACTTATGAGAGATATCCGCATGCTTATCTGCAGTGGTGTTCACGTTGGGAAAATGATTGCCGACGCCAACAGTAAGTACAATGTAGTGGACTTTGGTTTGACGAGGACATTCGGTGGATCTGATTAAAATTACGTTATTTTCACTTTCATTATAGGCGACAAAAATGAGTCATTAACCATTTGTGTTTCAAGAAACCACCGGGCAATAACGTCCTCATCTCTGGTGATTATGATAACATTTTTAAAAAGTCAGACTTCAAAATAATATTATAGTTTTCTGATCAATAGTTCTCCTCCAAATAGTTTCAAATATTCACCTTCGTAAGAATAATATCGTGATCTTCGGTCTACTTCCAAGATGGAATTCTATACTTGCCGACTCTAGTAAATCTGTAAAATTATGTGAATTAGTTCACTATTTAGAGCACTTTGAAGGAATGTTATACGTTTGTTATGTCCGGTTATATCTTACATTGTTTACGTTGATAATTTCAATGGGGAGAGGTTTTTTGATTTTTCAATCTAAGTTTAATTTGTAGAGTAAGTTGTCATGTTTCATTCAAGTAACAGAATGTGACATAATTCTACAAGGACGTGTAAGTAGTTCTAACTTTTGTTCTCTAGATATTTTTTATCATACTTCGCGTTAACGATAGCCTGTAAGATTTGTCGTTCATTGAAGATATCCATTTCTATTGCAGACGGGGAACCCTCTAGTGCTGCACTGAGGAAACTGGTTGAACGTCTGGTGAACGAGCTCGAGGCCTAGGAAGGAAATATGATAACACCCTTGACGCTTTAAGGGGGTTATACCTTTAGAAGTTCGTTTGTTTATGGAATATGAAATAGGAATGCATGATCCTTATTGTTTAAGGATGTTTATATAGTTATTTGTCTATCCCTTTGTTTATATATTTATGAAATATATAAACATGTGCATGCTTCTGGGCAGCAGAAGAGGGTTTATCTGGGACTCGTTCTTCACAACTTTGATTTATACGAATAAACATTCATATCATGATGTACTATTTAGATAATCTACTGATCTTTGAATCTAAGGTAGAAAGGTTACCATTCAGCTGAGAGTAGTTTCAGTTTCAGATTGCTAGAGAAGATATATTCAGGTGCTGCGGTACCATCTTTTCAAGAAACGTGATAGTAGACACCTCTCCGCATCAACTTCGTTTGTATTAAATTAGTATAGTATGATATGGCTTATACATATATTGTGTCCATTGTATTTTCTGCTTCTGGAAAACCTAATAAAAGGCCATGACTACCGACTATGAAGTTGTTCTATTTTTCTTTCAATCACAAATCGATTTCTCCTTAAATTGTAACAAACTGTCCAGTTTTTGCATAAATAATGTGCATAATAGCACGTGTTCCCTTATCACAACACTGGTATGTCGTGTATTCTAGTGTATACATATTTATCAAACATTCCACTACAAAGTTGTACATTTACAAAAATAACATGAATGTAAATTGCAAGATTTGCATACATACATACATACCGGTACATACGATATAAACACACACACACACACACAACAATATATATATATATATATATATATATATATATATATATATATATATATATATATATATATATATATATATATATATATATATATATTGTGTGTGTGTGTGTGTTTTAACATCATAACCTTATACAATACATGTTGTTTTGTTTACAACCTGAAGGAATGTCGAGGATTTTTTTTACTTAAATGTATCATCAACCCAACCTCGTGAAAATGCATTTTGACCCCTAACACAATTTGTTATTTTTATGTTAAGAAGTCAGATAGATTATATCCTCGTCATAATGGCCATTTTAATAGTAAAGACGCCCGAAAGAAATTTTAAGTGTATTACTGACCTAGAGTGGTACACTCGACGCATTGATAACGTCCGTACATGGTTTCTGAGCCGTCGTATCTGAACGTATCTTGCAAGATGACGTCACTCGGTTTCAGGGAATTTCCCATTTCTGGGAAATACCCACACTCCGGTGAAACGAACGACTAGCTTAAGACTTCACATCTGGATTCATAGGAAAGATCGCCTCCAATGGGTAATTAGGAGACATTTGCTCGGTAAGCAATATTGGTATATAGTAAATGTTGGAGCTATCTAGTATACACGCAGCATGGATTTAGGTCAAGCCAGACTGAGAGCTTAGATGACAGAATTCATGACATTATTAGTTACGTCCTGTTGCAAAGTACGGTCCGGCCTGATATCCACCCGAAGTCATCCAGATTCCACGAGGCGGAGCTGGAATCATAATTACTTGTCTTTTTCCGTCTCAGGTTTATATAGATGCCAGCATGTAAAATCATGTACGACACGGTAGAGTTTGTATCCGCGCAGTCAAAATATGGATGACGTCATGGAAACTTGTGAGTGGGATCCCCTTGCATAGTTAAAATGCAACGTGACGGGGAAACACCTCCACGAGCGCACGCGGCGGTGAAGGCCCCAACGGCTATTTGGTTTGCGAGGGAAAGCCGAAAGGGTCGCACATTTGATCTAGATAGGTTCCGTTCGCCCCGACCCTACAACTTTACATCAAACGTGTGTGTGTGTGTGTGTATGTGTGAATGTATGTGTATGTATATACGTATGTATGTAAGTATATATTATATATATATAT
>OZ012689.1:46206623-46240623 GCA_963942565.1 Maea johnstoni | reverse complement strand
ACAAGTCCTCTGCCACGTCCGCGCTGAACGTGCTCCGCCAAGTAAATACATTTATCATAAAGATTGTCAACAGAAGTACGGATGTTACAAACAGCGCCACATAGTAAAGTTGCCTAGAAATATAGCTCTCAGTAAATGTTTCAATGTCTAACGGCAAATTGGTAAGTAGCCTTCATACAGTAAACAAAGGCCATATACCGGAATTAGAGTTGCACGAACCAGTTTTGTGTGGTTTCCAGCATGCTTACGCACTCTCACGTACACAACTACGAATGTCTACTTATTACCTTAGACAAATAGACACATTCGACGTTCGTGATATTACGAATTTGTGGGTGGTCAGTGTAACTCATTTTCCTTTTTTCAAATTGAAAATGAAAATTTCAAATTTTTATCATATTTTCAATTTTCATTTTCATTTTCATTTTAGGAAACTTTGTACCCTATGACGTGAATCATCCGGCCCAGAATCATGATACATCATTTGCATATATTAATACTATAAACTGCATATCAAAGGTCTCCATTGAAAAAATACTCCATTCCCATAATGGCCCAGTCACACTAGGGTCCGACTATCGCACGATTTTAAAATCGGATCCGATTTTGCTAATTTTAAAATCGGAACTGGACGTTCCGATTTTGAAAATATACAAGTTTGAAGTCACACTATTACGACTATTACGATTCATCGGAACCGATTTTATTGCTAGAAAAATGTGTCAATGATTTGTCTTGCGATGGTCGTACGATGATCGTACGATGATCGCAAGTCAAAAACATTGTCTTGCGACTTTTCAAAAATCGGCACTGATTTGCGAACAGGATCGCAAACCAGTACCGACTTTTGAAAAGTCGGATCCGATTTTGTATTTGGCCTAAAAATCGGATCCGACGATCACACGATAGGTGAAAAAATCGGGTCCAACCTGCCGACGGAGCAGATAGGTGCATTGGCCATGAATGGGCTAATAAAATAAACCTTAACTGATTATAGGTGATAAAGGGTTAAATGAATAGCATTATGATGCTCTGGTCATGATTGAGTTAACTTGGCAACCTTTGATATATTCTTCGAGGGTAAAGGGTCAAATGAATGGTCATCGTGTGCGCTGGCCATGAATGGGTAAATCAAATAACCCTTAACATATTCTGGATTGCAAAAGGTTAAATGATTTGTTCGAAGGTGCATTGGTCATGAATGAGTTTTCTTAAGAACCTTTAATATATTCTCGGTGGTGAAAGGGTTAAATGAATGCTCTTCAGGTGCTCTGGACTATACATATGTTAATAAGATAACCCTTTACTAATTCTGGGTGGCAAAGTGTTAAATGAATTATCTCCAGGTGCATTGGCCATGAATGGGTTAACTTAACAACCTTTGATATATTCTGGATGGGTAAAGGGTTAAATGAATTACCCTAGTATATTACATAGATTCATGTTTTACATAATAAAACATACATATAAATAGCAATGATGAACTTGAACAACCAAGAGTGTGTGTACGTGTGTGTGTTAAATACAAAACCAAATATATTGCATTCACATATTCCACCAAAAAAGCGTAAATATAGTGCCTCACTTAGAGAAATTATGAAGAACACAGAAGTATGATACGATAAACTTAAATTGTTATTATAAATAGGATTAATCATTTCAAGTCGGTAGTTATTTTTACAATGGTAAAAGTGAGTGTTTTAGGTGACTGGATCTACGGCATAGAGTGCCATCCGAAACATAGGAAAACAGCAGTGAATGAAAAATTCTTTTCCCGCAGTCCCGTCGAGATTCGATCCGGGTCCGACTGCTCTACAATTCAGCTTTCTAACATGCCTAACCATAACCCTACTTTGTTATCCGATATTTGTATAGACAAATATTTCGTCAAAGTCAATTCTAGATGGCGCTGTCAGTCAAAGATGTCAGCCGATGACGTACTGTCTACTCCAAATTATGTCCCCATTAAATTCGAGTCTTACGGGAGAAGGAACATAATTAACGAAACCCTTTCGTGCCGACTGATGAAAACGGCCATGCGGGAACATACTGCAGGGGTCAAACCCTTGTCGAATGGCACATGCTGCTCTAAAAAGGGAGCCAACCGTCCCCGAAACTCCATACTAATATATTAGTATATGTATATATATATATATATATATATATATATATATATATATATATATATATATATATATATATATACATATATATATATATATATATATATATATATATATATATATATATATATATATATATATATATATATATATATAATATATATACATGTATATATATATATATATATATATATATATATATATATATATATGTATATATATATATATGTATATATATACATATATATATATATATTTATATATATATATATATATATATATATATATATATATATATATATATATATATATGTATATATATATTTATATATATATATATATATATATATATATATATATATATATATATATATATATATATATATATATATATAAATATATGTATACATGCCGTATATAGTTGGGCTGTATAAGTCATATAAGTAGTCAACCCCAGGGAAAACTATTTAATACCCAACCATATATCACTTTCAACCTTCTCACTCGCACTGCAGAGGGGTGCTAGTCCTTAACGCATTTACATATGAAGAATGTGCATGATCTGCCACACATTGTATAATCTTAGTAAGAAAGCAAAACTTCAAGAGATTTTTGAATGAATGGGTTTTTCTCCTTTTACTCAGGATTCTCTTAACTATTCTATTTAACGAGTTTCGTTCAGAATTAGCTACTGAGCATGCGTGAATTCAATATGGAAATGGATGAATTCTTTTGCGAAACTATGTTCAAACATCTAATACCCATACTATAAACGCCCGACCCTGATTTCTTGTATTAGTGATGAGATTGAACACTAATGGAATGGTCAAAATGAGTATGTCACATTCGTCTCGACGTTTTTGCACCAATTCTTTGGTTTTTTTGCGAGCTTGCTATGGGATAGCGCCTCCTTAATAGAGCCTTGACTAGTTAGAAATCTCAGGGGAGACAGTGAGACCACATGACCGCACCAATAACCGTTCAATGAATCTGTTTCTGGGGGTGGAGAGATGATCAGCTTTTGTCTCTAGAGTTAAAGTGTAGCTCCACCTTCAAAATTAAAAAAGATATGTTGTAGAGCTCAATCTCGCCTTCATAGGACACCTTGATTACAATTGTACTCTGCAGATTAATTGAGATAATAACATTTAAAGGTAATTTTATGGGGGCTGCCATGTTTGTTCAGAGGGAACCTAATTAGTGATGTTAATTAGATGCGTGTGATGTCATATTGTGACATCCTGTAACACCCTGAGACTGTGGACAGCTCAAAACTTGAGTGCAAAGATTGTGAATTGTCAAGCTTTTGGATGCAACAATGATTCTCCAAATAAGCGCAAATACCAGTGAAAACATGATCAATATAGGGTGTGAACCGGCAAAGATATGATCAATATATGGTCTGTGACAGCCCCACATTTAAAGGTAAGGAACATTTAGATTAAGTGGGGGGAAGTTCTGAATGCCAGAAAATGATGTACACTGACTTCCCCCTTCCAATAATTTTCAAAAAAAGGGAGTATATGCGTAATCGGAAGAATACACTAAGAATAATAGTTTTCTGTCATACAATAACAAAATTCAAAATGTGTTATATTTGCTGTATTTCTCTGTAAATTGTAGGCATTAGTTTAGAAGAAGATTAGCATTAGTCTAAATGTCTAATTAATCCAAATGTTCCTTATATTAGAGATCCTGTATGATCCCTTATATAATTTGCATATATTTGTATGAGTTGTATTTTATGGCATGCAGCCGTAGTCAATAAAGAACATACATACATACATACACTAGCATTCTGTAAAATCTCCTCAGTCTGACACATCTTCATTTTCAGAATATACTGGTCCGAATGTGTATGGTTGAATACCAAGGAGGTTTTCCATAACTGCCTATAAATCCACTAAGAATGAGGCACACTTATGGATATTGTCCCCACGTTTGTCTCTGCTTAAATGAATAAAATCCTTTACTTGTGGCAAATGAGTAATCAAGTTAATAGCTTTTATGAATAAGAACTAAAACATTGTCACAATATAACTGGAAGATGATTATTTGGCTATCTGGTTTCACAAGTGCACAGTTAACCTCCTGGGTAAAGCATGGGACTAGAGCGGATGCAATTCCTTTGAGATTAATGTGTATTGCAGTCAATTCCTGAGCAACTGACACACTGACAATACACACACAGCTAACTAATTGTAAACTTCCTTTCATAGCAAGACAACAGTGTCATGACATTGTAAGAATACTAAATGTCAGGCTATTTTGTAAACTGGTAGAATTTCGTGAACCCTAAAGCTCATCTATAACCCCTTTGCTACAGGTCTCTTTTCCCGCTTTGCTTTTGCCACATAGAACCTGGTATACCTCTAGCAAATATAACTTACACTATATAGGTATACACTGAGACACAGTGCTTCTGTTTGTTCAGTCTGATACATCACTATCCTCTTTGCAAGTCATTTACTAATGAGAGGATGTGTTGGTGTGTTCAATTCTGAATGGCCCTGGACAGCTTGCATGTAGCAGTATGACATCACTTCCTGTTTCTGATAAGCTCTGATAAGCTCACTGATGGTGCCTCCATGAACATGCTGAGGCAGTGAATTTGCTGTATTTTGCAAGATACAAACTTAAATATTTCAGTCAATTTGCGGAGTACAATTGTAATCAAAGTGTCCTGAGAAAGGTGACAATGAGCTCTAAAACATATCTTTTTTAATTTTGAAGGTGGAGTTACACTTTAAGTAAGATAGTCCTATTTCTTTTCCACCTGACATGCGGTCGCGACGCACTATCTCTGCTCAACTTCGCGTGTCCTACGAAAATATTACACCCTCAATCCAAAATTTCACCTCTTGGTTTGAGTCTTTCTGGGTATTTTTTTAACAAGTTCCACGCATCTTCTTTTTCAGATTAAGTGAAACCTACACATTTATTGGGACGTTCTCTTGTTTGCTGTGATGGAGAACATTCTCCAGCAACTTGATTTGCTTGGTAAGTTTTTTAGAAATTTCATATTTCACATCAGACCAAAAATTGACTTATTTGAGCTTATTGTCACCAGAGATCAGTACTGTAGAATAGGTATATATCCCGCTACAAAAATTTCGCGAAAAGCCGATTTTTCGGTTTTTCGCGTGTACTTTATTTCGCGTGTGAGCGTGTTCTTCAGCGCCATCTATTGAACCAAACAGTAATCTAAAAAATGCAAACATTCGGCGGCCATCTTGCGGCCATAATCTGGCGGAAGTTTCAACAAAATTGGACTGGTAAATATGCCATTTATAATATGATACCTTGGTAACTTTTTCATAAGTTACCAATGTGTCTACGGCTACGAGTGAGAATCACGCTATGCCGGTATATACTCGTCAACTGCAAATACACCTATTGCCGTAAACAGTAAATTGGCAACGATTCAATTCAAGTGAGGAACAATATCATTATTTCTTTATAATATCCATTATTCTGATAATTATCAACATACACATGTATTTATGTTGATAATTATCAAATGTTTCCATCGCAACACCTGGCCGAGTCTCCCATACCATACCATACCACTTGTAAATCCACGCTATTCTTTAGCGTAACCGCCAGCAGGCGTAGTGTTGATGGTCTGTGTTCTTGTGTTCATACTTCTGTATAGCGCACTTCGTTTGGCATGTAAGGCATAACATAGTTTTCGAGTTATTGGCTCTATGGATGTAATGGCATTAGAGTTGTTCTGTAGGTGCACCGAGCAGTCCAGTATGTATTGGATCATCACTCCATGATTATTTTCCAGCTCCTCGGTGCTGATGCCAGTGTACATGTTAATAACTGTTTTCAGCTGTTTCATGTACCCTTGTCTTGCTTCCTCTAATGCTGGGCACTCCAATAAGAAGTGTTTAATGTCTTCCTCGGCCTGCTTGCATAACAAGCATGTGGGATCTTCCTTTCTATATTTTGTTAAGTCCGTTTTGAGCGTATATCTGCCTACAAGCAATCTTGCCTTTACTTGGGCTCGTTTGATGTCAAAGTCATTATTCTGGGCTGTATCCCAGACTGGGTGGATTTTGTCTGGGTGGTGGGTCTTGTTCAGGTATTTGAGAGTTGACTTTGTTTCGGCTTCTTTCACTATTTTGTTTGACCAGTAAGCTGTTATGGCACTCTTTACCATTCTTTTCCATCTCTCCTTTTCTGGGGGATTCTGCAGGAGTGTGAATACACTTGGCAAATCATATTTCCATAGTAATCTTCTCACTTTTTGCATCCAGCTTGCCGAATCAATGTCTTTGATAACTAGTTGTCTCTGTATCACTTCTTTTTCCCTCGAGTTGTCTAGATGTAGGATCCTTATAAAAAGACCCAGTATGTGAGAGTCTAGAACAGCTTGTATTGGTAGAGTTCCTAGAAGAATATTGCTGGCGCAGTTGGCAGTTTCTTTCGGTAATGCCTGTAACCTTCTATAGGTGTCTCTCATGAAGCCATCAAGCCTGTCTCTATCCCCTTCTGTAAGGTCCAAGGTCTCTAGGCTATGTACTAAGGTTGGTATTACGTACAGGTATAGTAATTTCCGTGAGGTTCTTGGGTGCAGTATGTTGGTTGTTGTCATTCCCGCTCCCATCAGGGCATACGATGCTCTTCTAGCGGATTTCTGTCGTTCTTCAATGGTTTCGTGAGCTTTGCCATCTGATGTGCGTTGGGTGCCAAGATGAGTCTCCTTATACGAGTTTTCAATTGGCACTCCATTCATGTCGATGGAAATTTCTGTTTTGTTTTTCCTGTTGGAGCTAAAAGTAATGGTTTTTGATTTCTTGGTGCTGTATAGGTAGCGCTCTTGGGTGGATTCGTCCCAGGATATGTACGCCATGGTTTGGAGGTCAGTAATGTTTTCTGCCAGTAATGCAATATCATCAGCACATGTCGGGGCTCCAATATAGGTGGATCCGATGTGCATGCCGATCTTGGATTGGTCGAATTTATTTAGGAGTCTGTTTCCTCTGGCTCTGAACAGGTCGGGTGAGACGTAATCCCCTTGTCTCATCCCCAGCCCTTCTTCGAATGGTTCTGTTATGGTGCCCTTCCATTTTAAGGTAGAGGTGATTCCCTCATACGCACTATTCAGAAGCATCCACATGTCTCCTTGGATGTTGAGGTCATGTATGCTGTTCAGCATTCCGTAGTGATAAACAAGATCAAATGCCTTCGAGGCGTCTAGGAATAAGGCATATAATGGCTTCCCCTGGTCCCTTTTCTCGGCTATGGCTTCTGATACCAGTAGTGCGGTGTTTGTTGCGGATGATCCTGGGGTAAACCCTCGTTGTAGGTTGTTCATCTGGGGTTCGATAATGGCTCTTATTGGCTGAAGGAGGATTTTTTCAAGGATTTTCTTGATGACAGAGGTTATGGTTTCTATCGAACAATGGTGGCAGCCATCTTGTTTCTCGTAAGAATTAAATCCATAGCTTGACCCAGGTATCCTGGAAATTTGATTTGTAAGAATGCGAATTATGTTATGATACATTGGTAACTTATTCAGTAGTTACCAATGTATCATACTATGATAGCTTTGGGAAGTTATTGGACGTATTTTGTTTCCGTTTCAGCTGAGAGTATGAAGACATTTTCTCTGGTTTCAGCCTCGGACCGGCTACGAGTGAGAATCACGCTATGCTGGTATATACTCGTCAACTGCAAATACACGTATTGCCGTAAATAGTAAATTGGCAACAATTCAATTCGAGTCAGGATCGAGATCATTATTTCTTTATAATATCCATTATTCTGATAATTATAAACATACATATGTATGTATGTTGATAATTATCAAATGTTTCCATCGCAACACCTGTCCGAGTCTATCGAACAATGGTGGCAGCCATCTTGTTTCTCGTAAGAGATCCATAGATTGGCCCAGGTATCCTAGAGATTTGACATGCAAGAATGCGAATTATGTTATGATACATTGGTAACTTATTCACAAGTTACCAATGTATCATACTATGATAGCTTTGGGAAGTTATTGGGCGTATTCTTCTTTGTTTAAGCCTCGACCGTCTAGGAGTGGAATTTACCGACCGACGCGCCACCACCTCCAGTGGTGGGTAGCGTTACTATATATCTAATTGATCGCGTGCGCTAAGTTCACGAGTGCGATACTAGTTCGCGTATTCACGAAATAATCGGACACGCGACTTTGCCTGTTCTACAGTATATAAGAAATAGGCAATTCTGTCATTTCTGATGGCATCCTGTACATGCCAATTGCAGCCCAGAGGCCCCAATTGGACTGAATTTTAATCCAGCTCTGGCTAACCCTGGTTCAAGTTGGCTGTCACCATATCAGGCTCCATTTAAAATATAACAATACATTAGTAAACGAACATTCAGCCTACAAAATACTTCCATATTTAGAAGGAGCATATTTTTGTAAGCATAGCCAGAGTTTCTACAAGGTGGGGGAGACATTCCTGTAGGCGTCAGCTACGGCTTCGGCTTTAATTATCAAAAATGCAACATTTATTGATATCAGTATATCATATATGGTTATATAAAAAATCATTTACGGATATTTATGAATTCATTGATATCCATGTGCCATTTCTGGTAATCAATAAAACATTCATAGCGATAAATATATAGTTTTGGGTTTTACATTTAAGGATATCACAAATCTTTTATAAATACTGTATTCCGTGTTAATATTGCGGCAGTTTAATTAATGCATACTTTGCACACCCATGGAGTCGCATTAATTAAACTGCGCACCATTACTTGGACAGCTCAGATGCTTGTCATTCAACATAAAGACCATTGGCGGCCTTTACTGTTACAAAGTATAATTACAATTTAAACGTCTTGCGCACACACTCGAGTGTGATAAAAAATGCAGGTAACTGTAATTATTGATTACAACTAGTGTAATATCAAAGTTTGAAGCTGGTGCTGCAACATAAGATTAAGTAAAGATTGCACTTCCTCCTTCTTGGCCTGGCACGTCTTAAAGTTACAACACCACCCTTCCTATTAGCCGCTATCGGTTGCATACTATCAGTGCGCAAAAATTAAACTGCGCATTAAAGGCAGCTGTCTGCCGAGCGCATTATTTTATATGGGCAGTATTTACACGGTATACAGTATTAACAATCGATTTTTGATGTCAATAAATGCAATTGCTTATTGATATCCATAGATTATGTTACAAATTGAAAAATCTATGAAGCACTTTTGAACTTTGACAACTACCGCCCTCTGAGTAGAGTGAACCGACTTTGGATACACATGGACATTGCTTAGTTTGGGTCCAGCACTTATTTCGGGGTAAAAATGGGCTTCCGGCATTATTGATATATTGGTTACATTTCCTGCATGTGGGCTGCAGTAACATAATGGAATTCTTCTCCTAAATGTCATTTTTGATGAAAAAAACACGTTAATTCATCTCCATGAGGCGGAAACAGAGGGTCACTTCCAACATCCACGATGGTTTATTTACTAACATTTTAGCACACATTTCTGCTAATTATCTTTTCACCATGGAAACATGAGTCTACAATGAGTGAGCTCTAACTTATTCCTTGTTTCCTTGTTGGAAATTACCTCATCTAAAGAAAGAATACCCCTACTTGGCTATGAAGCTGAATATTTCCCATGGGAATGCAAAAAGTATGCTAGATACCTGTATGAACTTGTAAGCCGTCCTAGTTATTTTGGAGTTCTGCCCCTCAGCTGTGAACTGAAGGTGATTTTATTGAATAATGATAACATTATCCTCAATCAAAACAAATTAAAGAAATAATAATCAAAATCATCCAGTGAAGTACTAGTATCCGAAAAATACTTCACAGTTTCACGCTAGCCTGATGCCAAACAATCAAGAAACAGATACCGCATTGTTCTTTGGTTCTAATCAATGTGATCAATGTATGTCATACGAACCTTAATTATTCGCTACATTCATTCTTTATGATGTGATAATATGTCAGCCCTATTATAATATAACTACTTACAGTTCCTAGTTTCTCACGTAAACAACATACAGTTTTCAATATTAGATAATACAGGGTGTCCCCAAAAATGCAACAAGCTACATTTTCCCAAATATCAGAACAAATAGAAAGCCAGTATTTGTCATTAATACACTGAAGGAAAGCTACTTATCTCAGCCTTACACCATGAAAAAATCAAGATGAAATAATATTCCTATGGGGAGATACACAAGCCAGCACTGATTTTACCTGCATTCAGGTGTTCAGCCTGCTTCAATAACTTGGTTCAACAAAGCCCTGGCTTACCTTTCAAAATACAAAGGGATGACCAGTTAACCATGATCAAAATCTCTTCGTCAGAATTCCCCTTTTCAATAATTTGAGTGGAGCAATTACCTGATCACTGGACAGTCCCTTCTTAAGCTTCTATTGCAACTGTTATGAGTACATGTTGGGCCAGCAATTTATACCTCAGGAGCATACTTTCATGGTCAAGTGTTTCTCACCTCACAAAAAATTGAAGCACCCCAGAAACCATTAGAAGATTTCAAGCAGAATACCCAGGTAGAGTGGCAGAATGATGGTCTACAATTTTAAGAAATGCAGAAAAATATTCTGCTCATGGCACAAGTGCAAACAGGAATCAGGGACACTCAGGGGTGCCTAGAAATGCAAGAACACCTTTTCCTGCAATTTATGAAAATTTACCTTGTTGTATTTTGTGGGAGACAGGATAGAATTAAACATATATTATTGAAATAGTTAATAGAGATAAGATAGAATATTGCATAATTAAAATCATTGCAACCACTTGGATTATATATATATGTACACACACACACACACACACACACACACACATATACATGTATATATATATATATATATATATATATATATATATATATATATATATATATATATATATATATATATATATATTATACTAGTCACGACTAACAGAGATAGCTGCAACATGGTAGAAATAGTGATGATTAAAGAAATTCCAAATACATCCACTTATGAGAATGATTTATCCGATGGTTAAGAGCTTTTTTAGAATGTTAAAATCTTAAAATGAGTACGTTTTGGCAGTTTTCCTTTTCAGTTAATAGCTAAATCGTCATTGTGTAGCAACGCAACAATGAAATGTTTCCAATTCCTAATCCAAACCCTTTCAATTCAAAGGGCTTATTGATGGAGGATATACATGGCTGCTCTAGTGTGGGTTATCCAAAATTTTATTATCAAAAGAGAATAGATTGACAAACCACTTCACAATACAGTAGGCTCTTTGTTACACTCTCATTCACAGAATTTGCTGATGCTGCTCAAAGTGTGAACCTGTGTATCAATATCTCTGGTGCCAGAAAATACATAGTTGAGTTGCTGTCACTGTGTCAGTATGATGAGAAGGTATTGCATTGTCAGGTAAGTACGTACTGATATTTAAATTACATGTTAAATGCTAGGTGTGCCGGTGCTACTAGAATTCGCGACAGATACTTCATGTTTGAGGTCTTGATTAGGAAGATCGTTATACTTTTCGATGTTTTTACCTTTGTATATTTATTTGAACATTTTTCTTCAAGTATTACGTATTTATTTAAATTTCTTCCAGCGCTTTGTCTCATAGGTGAAAACTATTATTACACGATGCGCAAAAGAAAAGATGGCATACTCAGTATGTGAAAAACACACCAAAAAAGCGATGTTTTGAAATATTTCACTACATAGTGTGTAACCTGAAATGGTCATCGCCCTTGCCACATAAGGAGGTTCTCATTCAGAATATTTGATTCGTATGGTTTTGCAAAAACATTTATTAAATGTAATCGAGTATTAATGCTGATTCAACAAGTTATATAGATTATGGTGGTTGGCTGTGTATATGTCTCACCTAAAGCAACGATATTTATTTCCTTTACAAGTCAACCAGTCGTTTTTAGAATAGTTGCCCTGGCATGTCTGGCTGTGCAGTCAAGATAAATAGGCACCTATATTCAATTCTTGACCTACTTAGCTTCCTAGTAAATCTATCTTCAGTTGACCTTGTGACATAACGGGAGTCTATACCCACTCAAATCACATGAAATACAATAGCAACCTAATAACATATTTGCAGATAACATATGGGGATTCGCAATGGCCTAGCTAGTGGTTACGATGCCTGGCTCCCAAGCATGAGGTCGCAGGTTTGAGTCTCTGGGGATCTCAATAAGCGGAATGGCCTGGTCGCCATAAAAATGTGCGGCTTTGTTGAGGGCCGTCTATGGTTCTTCTGTAATTGTAAGATGCCTTAGAACTATTGACAAAGAGAAGGGTATTTCTTCCTGGTACTTGCTTTCTATTTTGTCATGATATGACCTAAGCTGTTGAAAGCAACGTAAAACCAATCCTTTCCCCCTCCTCTCTTGCAGATGATTTAAGTCTGGAAAACGAATCGGTTATATTCGCCCTGACTATGATTTAGATTTGGATTTAATAATAAATAAAATGCTGAGATCGAAGTTATGTGGATTGTGAATTGTGAATAGAAATAAGAGAAAGTTTGAAACCTCAAGTATCAAAAAGTATGTACTTCATGGCTATTTGTTCATTTAGAACTGGTTTTACATTACAGATTTCCTTCAATGTTGGCTGTGGAGAAATCAACATTAAGGGCACAAAAGAAAACGTGAGAGAAGCATTGGGCACATTTTACCAAGGCATTGAACGTGTTGAAGGTTTAATTTTTCCACTTTCGACACAAGACGTGGATATACTGAAAAACGATGAAACCAAAGAACATTTTATGTCATTTCTGAAGGACGCTTCAATCAATGCCGTGTTTACCATTGATGACAACTGTATTATCATTTATGCATTTGAGGAACATTGTATTCAGCTAGCATTACAGATCCTTCAGGATAATGGGGTAGAATATATTTTTTCATTTGCTGTCCTACTGCTCTTTCCCATAAAAGTAACAATATAGATAATATGGAAGTGAATATAAAAGCGACAGAGTTGAAAATAGCTTATCATGAAAGATATCTAGTATCATTGCACTCAATCATTGCGCACAATCCCAGATTCCATTTTTTCTGTATCTTTATTCACATCTTGGCTCGTAGCAGTATTCGTGGAAAATGTGGAAGTAACACAAAGTCTGTTCACCTGCAGGGTGTAAATAGATGATAAGGATTATCATTTCTATCTAAGTACCTTTTATCCTTTGCCATGATAGAGAAATAAACTAGGAAATTAGCATACAGTTAGTCACCAAATATACAATATTTTAATGAGTGTTGCTGATTTTATTTTGAAGATTGCTCTGTCAGAATTGAACACCATTGACACAGCAAGTGGCGGTGTTAGTGAGGAGAACATGGATGCTGATGTTAACAGCGGGAATAACAGAGCTGCACAAGGTTACGGACTAGATGCATGTAGTAGACGTATATTGCAAGATTGCGGGAGCAGGTCTGCAAACAGCCACGTTCCCTTTGATTATTTCAGTCTCAGTGAGAGTATACTGCAGGAGGTGAGGAGAGCCGCAGCGGAATCTGACAGGTAAAGACATTCTACAGTTATGACATGTAATTCCTGCACGCGTTGACTTGTCGTCTGAAAGCGATTAGTCAACTAGTTTGAGCATCCCAGGTTGACTGAGCGAGATAATTGTAGACGCATATTCATGACCCATATAGATTGCTTTCAAAGATGCAAGCACCAGTTTTTCCCTTCATTGTTAACGTTCCCCATTGTTGCGCATCTGAGGACAGCAACATTCATAAAGACGGCACATTTATTATTCCGTGCAGTAACCACTGAAAATAACGGGGGAAATCAAATCATGCGCCATTACCTGTTCTTTATTACTCCCGGATGGCCACTTATGGAAAAATATAAGTTGATGCCTAGCAAAATATCATCCGTCACATACTCCAATTTCTATTACATTTTCCAAATCCTCCAAGGTATAACATATCCAAAATAAAAACTGGTTGGGCATCCATAAAGCCATGTTTAAATCTGATGTCATGGGCGTGTGGTTGAATCTATGCCCAGGAAACCAGAAGCCTGGTTGGGAATGTGGTCATGAATAATGCTTGGTCTGCCCAAACATTTAGTGCAGAAATCAAATGTCGGTTGAATATATTGCTGAAATTATCAAGATAACTTTTCCAAAGTTGTTCAATTTATGCAGTATATTTCAGCAACATGATTGATGGTATTCCGAAATATTTTATTATCCAAACATAAATCTAAAGCAAGAACTTTTGATAAAAAGTATAGGCATGGCACTTTTGCTAAGGAACATCATTTGATAAAGTCTTTAACTCATTTCACCAAATACTAGTATCTTTTGAGGCTAAATATATTCCTTCATGTACCACTTCTGTGCTCTTGCATTATAATCTTACATAGATGGATTTGGACACACACAGTACTAAATATTCGCTTAAAGTCTATTGTGTTAGTTTAACCTTTGATAACTCAACATCAGTTTTCAAATGTTTATGAATTGTTTGCAATATAAGAGTACATAACAGTGCAGGTCAACTTATTTTCATAATAATTTTGATATAAAAATGATGCACTTTGTCCCAAGTTACCGCCCATCTTTTACTAAGTTGCTAACTATAATGTATCCTTTCATTAGGACATGTGATAGGAATCAAAACAGAGACAGTGGGAATATGAAACTTACCTTTGGCAAGAGAACCATTCTGCTAGAAGAAGGAGACATTTCAAAGAAACACGTAAGTATAAACATCACTAGACAAGCTTAAATGCATGTTCCAATTTTTCTCAGTTTGTCATTCGTTTTGATTATATCGATTGATTAAGGGTTTTATTCTGTTTAAGTGATTTAAACATTTATTCTTTAATCAGATTGTGTTAATTAAGTCGCATTACGCTATGTTTTCTACAAGCGTACCCGCACTCTCCTATAGAAATAGGACCAATACTACGAAATTTCCCAATATAATAACTCATGGGCAGGTTCAGCGTGATGAAGGGGCACTATCGTATTTATTGATACAGGTGCGTTGTATTAATTTCCAGGCCGATGTTTTGGTGAATGCTGTGAATGAGAATCTGGACATGGCAGCTGCTCTCCCAAGCGCATTCCATTGTGCTGGTGGGGAAGAACTGAAAGAGGTAAGCAATTGTTTTCTTCTTCCAACATGAGAGAAAAAGGGCTCCACTGGGTTGCAACACATTCATTTCTTGAGGTCCATATTTTGCTTGGTGGCCTTTCTTCCAAAATCAGAGATCCGCTGTGGCGTAGTGGTTACGATGCCTAGCTCCCAAGCGTGAGTTCACAGGCTTGACTCTCCAATGAATCCCCATTGGTTTGCCTGGTCGCTATACAAATGTGCGGCATTGTGGATGGCTGTCTATTGTCCTTCTGCAACTCAAAGACCCCTTGAACTATTCTTAAAGTGTAGGGAATTTCTTCCTGGTTCTGGGTTTCTATCTCATTGCGAAATAACCTAAGCTTTTGAAAGCGTTGTGAAAATCCTTCCTCCCTTCCTGCCTTCCATATCACTAACGACGTTGGCACATTGTGCACCAACAACCCACTGTTTCATTCCAGCACAAGGTCTGTATTTGAATCCTTTGCAGGAATTTGATTTTGAACAATCAGTTGATTCCCACATATATCGGTTTTTACTACTACTAGTCATATGCAATAAGTTAAAATTTGCTTGGAATACCATTTCAATGTGCCTAAATCAAAATTACATTCCATTTTCATGAAAATCTACAGTCACCTTTTCACACTGCTGCTCAGGATCTGGGGATTGAATATTGATTGAGACACATGAGAAAGTTTCACTTGACCTTTGGTTGGATACTTTAGTTTCAGGCACCATTAACTACACACAACATTGTTACCGCAAATGGGAATCAAAATAACCATAACCAGAACACGTTACAGACCTGTTACAGACCACCGCCGACTATGGCGCAGACCTGTAACTGATCTTTTTAGGACCATTTTTAACCTAGGTCTGGAAGAGGTCTGCGTCCAGATCCTGAATGTGGGAGGACGACTTTATCTGTCACAGACAAGCTCAGTCCAAGCAAATTATCATGAAGGTGAAGAAAAACACTTCCAAATCGTAAGCAAGGGGATTCTTAATCATTACGTGGATCACATTTGAACCCTACCATGTCACAATAGTTATCATATCTCTAATTTGCAGGCGTGTAAGCATTTTAGTTCAGCCAATTGCAAGCCAGGAAATGTGATGGAAACCGTCCCTGGTAGCCTCCATTGTGAGATAGTTTACCATGCAGTTTGTCCATATTACAAAAAAGACCAAAATCTCAAGGTAAGTAATTGGTATTGAGTGATACCATTTAGAGGTCCTTATGCTATATTCCTCCATTTGACTGCACCGACCCCCCCCCCCCCCCCCATTTCTTCTGAAAATATTTGGGAGGGGCAAGCCAGTGGACATTATTTTCTTGCAAACAAATGCTTCCTTACCTTTACGAGTGGGACTGTCACAAACTGTATACTGATCATGTTTTCACCACTCTGGACTGTATATTCATTGTATTTTTAAGCGCTTGAACACTTGTCGCTATAAGTTCAAGGCGCACAATCGCTCAAGCGTCCAGTAAAGCATGTCCTAACATAAGACAAAAGAGCGTGTTCAAGCTCTTAACATGCAAGTGTTCAAGCTGGTAGCAAGTGTGGGTTGTTGCTTTACAGATGATTGCCATTACCCTTTCTAGCAAATTTCTTTCCTAACCTGTTATCCACACGTGCTCTTAAACGGAGGAATACAGTACTGCACCATATTTTCAGAGGGTTTGTAATCTGAAAGTCATTCCCAGGTACTTCCGTTAAGAATGTGTTTGTAGATCGATCAGTTTTAGGAGCTTTTTTAGGATTGCTTATCATTACTACTCCTACTTTACAGAAAGGTGATGATAAATGGTAAATAATTATTATCTAAATGTCGGCCGCTATCTTAATTCAAATTACGCCTTTAAAACAGCTAGAGTTTTAGAAGATCCATTAGACTAGTCGCAAACTCTGGTTTCTTTACTAATTCAATGTTTTCCTTTTGCAGACACTTGAGCACATCTTGAAGGAATGTCTTAAAAAGGGGGCACGTAGCCGCCATAAGTCCATAGCTTTACCGTGTATTGGTTGTGGAAACCTTCATTATCCACCAAAATCTGTGGCCAGTCTCTTCTTAGACACAATAGTTGAATATTTTTCTGAGACAGAGTCAACATCAATTCAGGTTAGTGATACTGTTACTGTTTACTTACTATTTGATAGTGTTATTTATAGGTGCTTATGAACAGGTATTCTCTCCTCTTCACTGACCAAAAAGAACAATTATGTTATCATACTGTTTAAAGATTATCTGGTCCAAATATACTTTTTTTAGTTTGCTGATGATTGTTCCACAATAAGCTTTTAACCATTCTTCAAGCAATGCCATTAAATAGAAAAAAGGTTTGTTTCTGTTTTCACCAATGCAATAGGTGTAATATTTTACTCTTTGATGGTTACAATGTCCTTTGTCTCACCTCACTTCTGCCATAACTTCTTTTGAAAATTTCCACTTATACCCAGTTATGATATTTATGTAGGGAACATGATTTTAAAAAATAATTGTCTACATAATATATTACGTGTGTTTTTAACTTTTCAGGAGGTATGCATAGTGGTGTTTGAAAGCACTGTGTATGAAGTTTTTAGGCAGGAATTTGAGAGTAGAACAGGTGCCGTTGGTGGAGAATATCTTCAAAGTAAGAAAATTATGCATTTAGAATAATTGTATTGTTAGTAGAGGCAACATATTAGCTGATCAATCATTTATTAGGGTATTTGTCTTATTAGTTTGACATATATCTTATTCAAATTAAGAGAACATGATTTTTTTGATTTTTTAACTACCCAATATTACATATGTTTTTAACTTTTCAGGAAGTATGCATAGTGGTGTTTGAAAAAAAGTACTTATTTTCTTTTTAGGTAAGAGATCTCCTGACATTGGCATGCCAAATAGAAATCAAGAAACACCACCCAACTACTGGAAAAAACATAAGGAACGTCCCTGGGAAGAAGTATTAAGATCTTTTTGTCCACGAATGTCTACAATCTTAACAGATGTTCAAAGAATTACTTTTGAAGCAGTGAAAAATATAGTGGAAAAATCCTGGCAGCAGAAGCACACGTGTGCAGGAAAAGATGCTGTTGGTTTGTCACACGCATCTATCAGGGTAACCAAGGTATGTTAGATATACATATTTGCAATAAATCCAAACACAACGAGGTCCTTGGGTAATGGTGCTCTTTAAGCCACAGTCACACATACAAGAACTTTGAAAGAAGTATCCATTAGTTTGGACATGTCAAGATTTTTTACCTCTTCTTTACCATTCATCATGTCACTGCATTATTGGAATTGTTCCTGGTTATTCTGCACTGCCTTACAGCTTTTTGATGGAGTCTTGCAGGACCAAGGTATTTTGGACGTCAAACAAACATGTGGTTAAGCCACAATCCTTATGGGCATGAAACATTTCACTTTATCATACCTCACTTGAAGATCCTAAGCCGTGATTGGCTTACAAAGGTTGGACATTCCATCATGTCCACCGGCGAAATGTCCACCGGCAAAATGTCCACCGTTGTCACTAGTGACTCCTAGCGGGGAATGTGTGAATCACCAGTCATCTGTGACCTTGACATTGTAGCAGACGCTCTTTCCCACGGCACCAGCGGATCTACCGGCAGTCATTGTTGTTTTCATTGATATTTTACCAAATTGGGGTTTTGTTCGATAAACAAATATGCCATGCCTGTGTGGGTATTCTGATGGAATGTCTCCCCTCGGGAGGATGGTTTTCCCTTGGGCTCCGCCCTCGGGTAAACCATCCACCCTCTGGGAGACAATCCATCAGGATACCCACACTGGCATGGCATATTTGTATAATATCTCACTCTAGTCTCAAAGATGTTAAGTGGCTGTGTTTGACATCTTTAGAGATGACCTGTTAAAGTCTTTCTTATGGCATGCCGTTTGCATATCTATTCAAGATATGCGAGGGAGAACCAACTCATAATGAGGGGGTACCAAGATGGCAAGAAAGAGAACCAATGCTGAGAAATTGAAGGACAAGGTGTCAAATAGAGAGGCAAAATTTGAGGGATTGAGATAGAAGGTGTCAAAAAGAGAGGTAACATTTCGAAAAGGGGATCAAGATATGTATGATTATATGTGAAATAAATATTCATGAACCCAGAGAGGTTACACAGATGATGTCAACAAAAATGAGAAAATCAAATGTGTGTTTAGGTGTGCCTTGGCCTGTGACTTTGTGTCTATGGATGTTTGCCCATCGGCCATGTAGTGCTTACATTCAACATGAGGTGAATTATTAACCCTACCTATGAAATGTTGGAAGATTTGATTCTTTGAATATCTGGTTGAATGCTTATGATGTCAAGGATATCTATTATAAAGCTGATTCATACATCAAAATGAAGCGTGAATAAGAGGATACATAGACACAAGCTCAAAGGACAAGGTACAGGTCCAGGCACACATGACTTTCTGTTTTGTGATGAGATCATTTGTGTAACCTATCTGGACTCATGATTATTTATTCAACATGCAATTATAGGCACCATGGTTACATTTTTGAAATATTGCCTCTCTTTTTGACAGTTTGTCTCTAAATCTCTCAATCTCTTTAATCGTGCCTCACAATCTCCTTGCTTTGTTCTCTGGCTCTCTATCTCCCTCGCTTGTCTTGAATGAATGTGCATAAGCCATGCCCTTTTGCTCAGATAACCAACAAGAATGTACAGAAGACTCCTGTGAGACACCAACATTTTACATGGCACATCAGCACACAAAAGCCTTAAAGTGCCTTAAAAACTGTATAAAATGATGGTCCTTTGTTTTGTCAAAAACAACAACAAAGCAATGAATATAGGAAGATGCTCACTAAACAATGAACAGTTTCAAAATACAAGTAGTGCATGATGGTTGACAGTTAGTCATGTGATATTTTCCTAGCAGACAAAATGGCAGACATCTGCCCGACCCAAAAGTGTTGCTGTGTCCATTTTCAACCTAAACACCAGATATGGCGAATGCAGCTGATACTAAGCGATAGGTTGTCTCTATAAACAGTTTGATACCTATGTACATTTGACTGTAGCTCATATCACATATTGTTGAAGATTTGTAAAGGTACTCACGCATTCCCCTATTCCTTTGGTAGTGTTCTGAATGCATGGTTATAAAGCTCCAACAAGAGTAGGCTAGTTAACCATAGTGGATGTTTACTACAATGCATTGCCCATCAGGAAACAATACTGTAGATTTACAAAAGATTGTGTAGAGGAAATATTTTACAGAAAATTGATTTTTGCGGTTTTAAACTTTGCGAATTGGCCGCATCATGGAATGCCAGCTAAACACTTACAGTGGCAGCACTAATAATTACGAAGTTCAATTTTCCTTCCGAGGCTAACCGCTAAAAAAGGCAAAAATTAAACTTATGTTATCTTTTCCGAATTTACAGTAGTGTGTCATTGTTTATGCGTCTATGATTGAAGTTAAGAACTGTGTGCTTAAAAAGATCTTTATCTGACTCCAGGTCAAACGCATTGAGCATCCAGTCCTATATGAAAACTACAACAACCGCAGAAAGCTGTTTTCTACTGGTAAAAAAAGAAGAATTGGAAAGGTTTGTGACTTAAAGAAATATGCTTTTTAACATATATTTTACCAATGTGAATATGGGTTTGCATGCCATTTCCGGGGTGATGACCGCATGCTTATTGCTTATAAAATAAACCCCTATGTTAGGTGCATCCGTGCCAATATGGAATTCAATTCCTTTTCCTAAAAGGCTTTAGTTTCACTGAGTTGATCATTGCAGTATTTCAATATGACAATAAGGGCTGGGGTTCAACCTCTGTGGGAATTATGCGAGAATATTGTCGGATTGGGAACTGCTCTTTGCACATGGAAGAATCCATCTAGTTGCTTTCAGTCATTGTGGTAGATAATGAGCTATGCATGTGGTGGAATAGATCCTCATTTTATTGTTTTGCTATGGTTGGGCTATATGCGATTTGCTAATGCAAGTGTTTATAAGAAATGCACACATGTATACCTTCAACAGGTTCATTTCTTCTAAGAACATGAATCATACATGCACAGCTGATCAAGCGTTGGAACACTAGCCAAAATATTGATGGTGTTGGAATTAGTTTGGAGTTTTTCTCTCTGGTGATCTGCAACATATATGATTATGATTATGTAGCCCCCTAATATAAATCAGGAGAGACTTGTTTTTTGGCACAGTTTCCGTCTGCCTCAGCATCAGTGTCTGTGTCCGTACTTGTCTGCAAGATATCTCAAAAGTTGGTGTTGTAATCTTTTACAAATCTTCTGGGATAATTGCTTATGGCACTATATGAACCGCCTAGGTTTTCAAGGCCATTCAAAATGCTCATGCTGAAGGAAGGGGGGAATTCATGAGTTTTTATTCCGTTTTCAAACAGCTAAGGTCATATTACTACGTCATGGAATACCTGAACAGGGAATAAATTCCCATCTCTTTACAAATTCTTCCAAGTGGTCTGTTAGTTGCAGAGGTACCAAATCCTAAGCAGACTATCGCTCCAATGCGCGTGCCAGTAATGTATCTTTCTGATACGAGTCTGTTATGGCCAATTTCGTTTTCCACTAACTTGTTAAATTTTTTTGTCTAACTGTGTGATTTATTCATGTTAAGCCCATAGCGTGACGGGTAGTACCCACTCTCCATTTTGTGAGAAGTTTGTATTTGTTTTCTCTCTCTTGATAATCTCGTTTACTACAGTATCACTATTATTATTACTATGACTATTTGTATTGTATTTTGTGCTCATGCATAGTCAATAAATATACATACATAGACAGACCTGCACAGTTTTGCACATCTATAAAGCAACCAGGCCTACCCACTTATGGGGATCCAGCGGAGAACCAAACCTGCGACTTCTTGCTTGGTAGCCAGGCATCATTACCATTAGGCCACGGCAGATCCCCTATCCTCACACTGATCCACAACGCTGATCCAGTCTGGCTTGTCTGCAAGATATCTAAGAAACTATTCAATGAAATCTTTTCAAATTTTCAGGGATCCCTTTTCTATTGGCACGTGCATGAACTGATTAGATTCACTAACCTTTGTTTTGATTTTAAGTTTATTACGGGACGTTTTGGATCTAGAGATAACATTAACACAGTCAGAGGTGTACTGTAGACTCACGAAAGATTTTGTAGAGTAAATTTTGCGAATTTTTCAGAAAATTGAATTTTGCGTTTTTTAACTTTGCGAATAGGCCGCAACATGGAGTGCCAGCTATACACTTTAAGTGGCAGCACTAATCATTGCAAATTTATATTTTGCCTCCAAGGCTCAACACTAAAAACGCGATAATTAAACTAACGCAATCTTTTCCGAATTTACAGTATGTGTTAACATCTTAAACCTTCACTTCATAGGGTGAAGAGCCTGTCCTTACAAGCACTCTCGGTCTCGATTACTTTGATGAGAAGAGGCAGAAAAACATCAACGAAGTCTTCTTATTTCATGGTACTACTGATGCCGTTGAAGCAATAGTGCAGCAGGGTTTCGATTCCCGTGTGTCTTCAAAGGGTTTATTTGGTGGTGGTGCATATTTTGCTGAAAGCTCAACGAAAGCTGACCAGTATGCAGGTAAGCCTTCGACTTATGAATGCGAAAGTGTTTGCGTCTAATAATATAACAAAGACATATTTAAATTGAAACTATTTACAAGGCCCTATCTTTATATAGGCGGTTTCGTAGATGTCAGCAAGTGAAAAGAAACTAAATTTTTGATTTGGATTTATGTGTCAGATTATTTTGTGAAACAATAAGTGAAACAATAATTGAGAGACAATGAAATTATGCTCTAAAACGTTCTTATCTATAAAGCTTGTGATATTTTTTGTCACATCATTTACTAGCTGTGACCCAAGTCACTCTCTCCTAGGGTGGGATTTAGACCCTGGACCTGGTACAATGGTAAGAAACATCAATTGGCACATCACAATTCTTTTTATCTACTTTGTAATTTACTTTCTTAATCAGTAGGAAGAAAGAAAGGATTGGGGTTTTACATTTCTTTCAACAGCTTAGGTCATAACGCACTAGATAGAAACCCAGAACTGTGAAGAAATACCCTTCTATTCGCGAATAGTTCCGAGGGGTCTTTCAGTTGCAGAAGGACCATAGACAGTCCCCCACAATGCCATACATTTACATGGTGACCAGGCAAACCCGCTTTTTTGGGACCAGTCAGAGACTCAAATCTGCTAGCTCACGCAGGTAGAAAATCATAGTATCCCGCCACCTCTATACAGTCCATGCCTGAGGTGAACACCTGCACTCTATTACTTACTTGGTCGCCATTTACAATCATTGCCATGACACTGGATGGCCTACATGACACCATACTTGAGTTAACCAAAGTCTTATTAGTGACGGGTGTGGTATGCCTACGCGTGGTAATGTGAAGTAAATGATACATCAACAAACAAAACTAGCGGTCATATAAAATACACGGTCTGCATGCGCAATTAGGGCAAAAATTAAATATTGTGACTGTAATTGCTTATTGTTATCTTTTATTTAAGATTCAAAGCGGAATAGAGGGGAGAAGGAAACTCTAACGATGATACTTGCAAGGGTCCTGCTGGGCAATGTGTACGTATGTGAAAAAGGTACTGCATTTCGACGACCTCCATGCATGACGGACGGATGTATGCAGGCAGGCTGCACAAAACACCTACAACTGTTTGACTCAGTAATGGGAGTGGCACGTGGAGCACAACAACTAGGTTTTTTGGGATGGTTCTTTAGCAGTGTAGCGCCAAGACGATTGCTGTTTCGAGAGTTTGTTATATTTGAAAATTCGCAAATCTATCCTGAATTTCTCATACACTATACTAGGGAATGAAACTTAGATTGGTGTACAAACTTTGTCGCAGAAATTGTATCTTTCCAACAGCAAACTGCATCAGTGGTATACAGACTTTACGTTGTGAATCCAATAAATACATTATATAGTTATCGCAATTGGGTTACTACATGCTGAACATAGAGGTATAGATGTATCCTCATTCCACGATGGTGGTAATAATCTTGTCATCAGTTCCTATTGATATCCAGAGTTTCCATCATAATTCCGACGCTTTGGACAGTTTGATACCAACTTTACCTGGACGTCTAATAATACTCGTAAGGTGTGTTATAAACTTATAATTAAATATTGTTGTACACAGGTTAGCAGGAGCTTCTGACTTATCCACTGCAAAAGTGTGTAGAAAGCTAAATGATTTTTTGCATGTATTTGTATGCTTTTGAACTGCTCAAATAGCTATTTAAGTATCAAGATGTATTGTACTTCACGACCTCAATTCTGAAACGTACCAGACAATCATAGTGAGTATTGGAATTGTTTGAATTTACAATAATGGTACACTCATTCATTCAAGATTTTTTACATAAATTTTGGGAAAGGCCGGCAACGGTTCTCTTGAGATTATGATGTGTCAATTTGTACTACAGTAGTAAGTACCAGGAATTCACTTTGTTTTGTATAGAAAGGTACGTCCTGCTGTTGGCGGGAGGCAATTAATTGACTAGTATGCTTTTAGTATGTTTTATGTTGCTATATTTCCTTATATGTGTCTTTGTGCCTAGATGCCTGCAAAGCATGGTCAATAAAGGTATATATATATATATATATATATATATATATATATATATATATATATATATATATATATATATATATATATATATATATATATATATATATATATATATATATATATATATATAAGAGTATCCGTGGTAATCTTAATATTTTATTTAATGCCTACAGATGTTACAACACAACTATCATTTCAAAGGTTGATAGTGAGCAGTTTATGCAAGAATTGTGCAAAAGAGCGACAATGTAAGGTAATGTTGATTTGGCGGTAGAGTTTCGACATGCAGCGACCTCTATAAGGAGAATTGGGAATCATGGATGAAATTAAAACCTGGCACTTCAAATCCCCAGCATTATAAAAAGATAAAGAATGACCAAATTTGGCAGATATCCTAATACATGTATATTTACAAAGTTGCCAACTTCAAATGCATGTTGTACTTAATAAACCAATGGTTTGGATATTTGGATACAAACTTCTAATTGTATTGTATTGTATTTTTTATTGGCCACATCATATTGACATGAAATTACAGATATCAAAACAGAAGAAAAAACATATAAACAGTAACAAATTATAGGAACTAACATAAACATGCAATTTAACTGAGCACAAAATATGCATACGTAGTAACATAAATAATTAATCACCCCATAAACATTTCATAAGTTAGGAGGAGAAATTTTCCTACAGTCTGAGGCGTCGAAAGTCCTATACACAGAACAGAGGTTTATCTATCAATCTAATCATTTAAGTGTCATCATGGGAATGTGTACCGGTTAAAAAGGTGTGACATTAACCCACCCCTTGCCTGATCTTTTGATAATGTCTTTGTACATTATAGTTATCGCTTTACCTGTTACGGTCCAAAACCTAAGCATGATACCATCCTCAATACCACCAATCTGTCCACCAAGAAGTCAAGAAAATCTCTAGATGGGTTTTGTTCTTATCAAGTCTTTTACCTGGCTGTCTATTTTGATGAGCTCATTGTACATACGACATATTATTTCCATATGCAGGCATATGCGTTGAGCAATAGGAATAAGATATGGAATATCATCACATGCAGCCATATCACACATTTCACAAAATCTCAAGCTGAGAGTTAAGTTCTTAAACCTGAAATCGTCTGATATTAGGTGACTAGTCCTACATACGATCTTCGATAAATCTTTCACATATTTTCAATAAAATGGTGATATTTGTCGGACAGTGGAGGCCAGCGGAGATATCGTGATCGCTTAATCGTACCATATAAATGAGGAGTTTTTCCTCTCGATAAGACTTATACTTTGCCAATAAGCAACGTCAATGGACCATGTCCGATCTCAGACTTGTTTTGACAAGGCCTTCTTACTTATAGTAGTTCTGACATATTTTTCTCTTTTTATCTCTGGTTGCATAGCGTAAAGTGATGCACGAATCTGCCAACCCTACGATTTAGATATCTTTCATATAGTGCAATATACCTAAACCATTCATTTCGCTATAGGATTTTAGTTTAAGCGGCCCAAACTTACATTTAAATGCTGGATACTTGCAGTTAATCCCTCAAATTGTTCATTTAAATGCATGCAGAAGTTTGTCCAATATGTAACCAATATTTGCCACATACTTTGAACAGACCATTTTGTTTTAATGTTACCCTTACCCTTCCAAAACCAAAAAATGCCTCTCGATTATGCTAAAACAACATCCTGATCACATGACAAAGATTGGTGATTTACTTTGCGACTAATAGATGGCGCTGTGAGAGTTATAGTGCCGCTAGTAGTTACAAAGAGTGACCGACCAAATCGATAGAACCACACATTTGAATCGAATTATCCAATACCAGAGAAATACACATACTACTCTCAGCCAATACGGATAACTAAGTTATACCTTAGAAGACCAAACACATGGAATGGAAACCAGCCGGTCAACCTGAACATGCTAGCCTCAACCAGTGTCAATTAATAGTCGCTAATAGGTGCTCTGGGCACCCCCAGCAGGTGGTGGCGATAAGGTTTCTCTGTAATGTAATCGATGCAAGAGCCCTGATTGGTCCTTGTTCCCACCTGACCTTGCCTTGCTGCCTTATCTGGTAGTCCTGGCATGAGGCCAGCATGTAACTATAGGGCATATAGTAATTGGGCTCTCGTTACATATCCATTCTTTTCTTAATCCAAGGTTATACTATTATTATTGTTGCTATATGTACAGTGTAGTAGTATTTGAAGGTCATCATTGATCATCTAAATCCAGAAGACGATCTGTGAAACTGCTGTTAGTTACGGAATAGGAAGGGCTGCGCCATTGCCTTGTGTTAATCCATTTCCACCTGTGGCTTCCACATGGTCTGGCCGCACATTAGATTGGGATAACACTGTTTAACCATTATGCTGCTGCTGCGAAATTTGCAAACACAAAATAATGCAAAATAGCTGGGAAATGGCTGAAACCATGGCACGCGGATACTCATCTGAGAGTTCCCAGTGAGAGCTATTTAATGAATACCAACGTGACAGGGTTTAGATCAGGTTTTCAAAACATCTTTCCATCCTTATGCTTTGAACGTAGGGAGCCTCAGATTTGGAAGGTTTCAGAAAACGTTGACTGAAAGCTGCTGTTCGTGGTGTAATTAGTATCCCTGCTGACATACTTTTCAAGTGTTTCTTTATTTAACGAGGCATGTCCAAAGTGGCCAGGCCACTTACAAGGTGCATATTGGCTAAACAGAAAGGGAAAGTTTTAAGCATAGATTTTCCGTGAAGACTCTCAGATTTCATTATTCGTGCCTGTGTGTCTCCATCTCTAGCTGTTAACGGTGTAAACAGAGACACGTAACTGTAATATACTCTCCCTGTTGTAAAGTAATATGCTTTCTTATTAAGAGTTGACATCTAATAAAATGTATCTCAAGGCCTTCAACTACGCTGTAAGCGTAGTTGAAAAGGATGGTGTTCTAGGAATCCGTGGTGGAGCTGAACAACTGTTTTAATCATTATTGTTTTCAAGGTGTTGGCTAGTGCTTTGGGACAAACGAACTTGTGCCCTTCGTCTACGCTTATATATTAACTCTCTGACGTAACTTCTCCGTCGAACAGAGAATAGATAATGGCGCTCCCTAGCGACAATAAATGGAACTATAAATGACTTGCGAAGGCAGACTCTATATCCGCGCAGTCATCAGGAAGGAGGTCAAGGAAACCTGTGATCTTGGAATCCACTAGCTGGGGTTAGGGTTAGAGTTAGGGTTGGGAATCTGGTCCCTAATTAGGGGATTCCAAGATCATAAGTTTCCTTGACCTCCTTCCTGAGGACTGCGCGGATATAGATTCCATTTTTAAATTGAAGTATCTATGATAAGCTGTTGCGTTGCTGAAGGTACAATAATCATGGGATGTTATATGATTTAAGATAATCTGCAGTCTTTTTTGAAGCTCTTTTAATGAAAGATGCAAAATATATTGTCTACATTTTGCAGCTGGGTAGACTGAGGCAATATGGAACAAACTGTCTTACCAAAGGACAGACCAAAGTGCCGAGGACGGGAATTGAACCAGCGACCCACTGATTACTAGACCAACAGCTAACCAACCGAGCAACTTTGTCTGTACGCAATAATTGAAATGAGTGGGTAATACGTTATGAAGAAAATAGGGAGAGGATACATCATCAAATACATTCATTTTGTCATAAAACACGATGAAATCTGAAATATGCCTTGTGAACAATGACATGAAGTCCAAAGCTATTCACATTTGTCAGTGATAATTCGTATACCATTAGCACAAATGGGCCAATTATACAATGTTCCATAAAGTAATTTCATGTGTCTTTAAAGATGAGTTCCCTAACGTTAAGTGTAGGAAATATATTCTCTATGCTGTGAAAATAACCTGTTAGCAAGTGTGAATATATAGCCATGTCATTCGACCATCGTTCACTAAAAAGCACAGAAATGCTAAAATATATCATGCACTCGTACATATGTAATTAGTTTTCCATAGAGCATATAGGCCACTAACATCAAAGCCCAAATCATTCTTTTTGCAAAACATTCTGACGATTTTGTCTTTTGCATGGATTTTATTTTCCTTTTTAAGCTCCCTGTCAGGTTGATGGCCATGATGATAACAACAACAATAGTAATGATGATGTTGTTATGATGATGAGGATGATGATGATAATGAAGATGACAACCACAACAGCAGCAACAACAACAACAACAACAATACTACTACTACTACTACTACTACTACTACTATTACTACTAATAACAATAATAATAATAAGGATAATAATAGTAGTAATAATGATAATAAGGATGATAATGATAATAATAATAATAATAATATTGATAATAATAATAATAATGATAATCTCAAAAATGATAATTATAACAATAGTAATAATAATGATAATAATAATGTTAATAATAATGGTGATAACATACAATGTATGTATGTATGTATGTAATCATATATATATATATATATATATATATATATATATATATATATATATATATATATATATATATATATATATATTATATATATATATATATATATATATATATATATATATATATATATATATATATATATATATAATAATGGTGATAACATACAATGTATGTATGTATGTATGTAATCATATATATATATATATATATATATATATATATATATATATATATATATATATATATTATATATATATTATATTATATTATATATATATATATATATATATATATATATATATATATATATATATATATATATATATATATATATATATATATATATATATATATATATATATATATATATATATATATATATATATATATATATATATGTATATATATATATATATATACGTAGGAATGTATGTTTATGACTTAACTTGTTATTAAAGCCAGCTTAATTCATAAATTTCCCGTCTTTAACTGTAGATAAGCAGCTAATGTTGAGAGTTATGCTAATGTTGAGAGTTATGGAATCAATGGAAGATTACGGTCTCGTCACGGCTAGACGTGCGAGATTCCGAGCCTTACAAGGACCTTAAGTCTGCTCTGTTTAGTCTACGATTAGCAACACTAAATACGGACACCTGTGTACACGACAGCCTCTTCTCGATATAACTACTTCCATGCTTGTAAAATTATATTCCACTCGCCAAGTTTGCATAGGTGGTCATTAGACATAGTTTTGCGCACCTGGGTCTGGTGGGAATTGAATTACTCTTCTGATTATCACTGTTAAAGCCCTGTTTGAGAGGCGGGGCGTGCTGGTTGTGGGACTGGAGGCATGTCTCCTCGCTGGAGGTTATCAGGTGGCTGGCGCGAAGCTCCTTGCTGCGGATCAACTATAGGCTAACCCTTTTCATCTCCAAGTACGATCAAAACTACATTATCAAAAGTACATTATCATTTTGATGACCCCATTTCCATGTATGACCAGAACTAAAGTAAGTTATGCATTTAGATCACCCCATCTTCAAATAATATCAAAACTATATAAAGTTATGCATACCCGTAATCAGCCTTTGGGTATGCATTTTGATCATTCCATCTACAAGAGCGATCAAAACTAGAGCAAATTATGAATTCTGATCATCCCATTTCCAAGTACATGTACAATCATAACTAAAGCACATTATACATTTTGATTTCCCAATTTCCAAGTGTGCTCAAAATTAAAGAAAGTTATGCATTTTTACCACTTCATCCCTAAGTGCGATCAAAACTTAAGTTAGTTATGCATTTTGATCACTTCATTTCAAAGTACGAACATAACTGAAGCAAGTTTAATACGTATTTTGATCACCCCCATCTCCAAGAACAATCAAAACTAAAGCAAGTTTTACAGCTTTATAATCCCGTCTCCAAGTGCGCTTAAAACTAAAGTTAGTTATACATTTCGGTCACTTCATTTCTAAGTATACTCAAAACTGAAGCAAGTAAGGAAATTTGATCACCCCATCTCCAAGTACGCTCAAAACTAAAGCAAGTTATGCATTTCGGTCACTCTTTCTCCCGATCAACTCAAAGATAACGTTAGGTATGTAAATTACGCATTCTGATCTCCCCTAAATCAGGTACGCTCAAATCTGACGCTAAGTATATAAAACATGGATTTGTATCACAGGACGTCTAGTTTTGCAGTATAGAACTTCCTCAGATTCCGTGCCTTGTTTAATACCTTACAGTCACGGCCATCTGTCTCTGGATGGCAATCTCAAACTTCCATACTCTGATAACACTAGCATTCTTGGTATACGTCACAGGTATGTCATTATACGACTTAATGAGGCATTTTCAATTTCTTTTACCGTGCTTCGTGCATGTATGTCTTTGCATTATCAAGTGCGGCCAAGCCTGCAAACACATTAAGCATCACAAAACTGCCCTTCAAGAGGGGTGTAAGAAGTGAGACGTAGGAAACTAATAACGTGCATAGTGTTTTCAGACCCAAATTCCCCTATGCTAAAATCCATATGTTGGTAGAGACCTACTACCCACAGAGGCCAATCCGCGAAAACCATAAAAATCTTGATTATCAAAAAGTATCTCATTTACCGTGAATTTACGATATGTGAAAATCCACCAGCACATGTAGGTAAAGATTACCCGTTTGCAAGGAATGCTTAATAATCATCCGGTTATTAGTGTAATTGCCTCACAGTTAACACCATACCACCTATTTGACATGTTATACACTACAGGAGTAAAATGTTAGTGTGTATTGGATGCTTCAAGGGTTGACATTGGATGTCCATTCTGATGACATCAGCAATGTTAAACGCTTCGAGGGTCTAACACACCAAGCACCCATAGCCAATAATGTACAATGAGTTATGAGCAACTGGTGCCAGTTTTATCATTTTCACTCCTCACCACGTTTTGCACAGTTGGGTGATTAGGAGTGTAACACAGTTGCTTATGGGTCTTAACTGGCAGTGATCTGACATCTAGAAAGGTAATGTAAAATTGTCTGTACTTTTTCACTGCAGCACCCATTTGTCAATCAAATGGGTACTTTTTGTGTGGCAGATCTTCAATATTATATGCCCCCGCCCCCCCCCCCCCCCATTCTTAATTCTGTTCAAAATGGCCGCCATATTGTTTACCAAAAACACGAATTGTGATCGCCATTTACAGCAAAACTAAGCATTGCACAACAGGTCAGATGATTGCATCAGATAAAGGAGATACTTTTACAATTACATACAAAATTTGGACATCCTACTAAACTGAGAAGTGCCAGTATTAAAGCAAAGTGCATCGCATGCATGCAGAAGTATCAGGTTCAGATCCACACTGGTTTACATACTAAAAAATCCAAATCATGATCGCCATTCATGGCAAGACTAAGCTTAGCACAACAAATCAGATGGTTGCATCTGTGAAAGAAGATGAATTTACATGTACACACAAAATGTAGGCTCTCTACTACGCTGGGAAGAGCCAGTACTAAAGCAAAGTTTAGTCACTACACCATCCGTTTGTTGATCCAATGGGTTCAAAATGGCTGCCACATTGTTTACTAAAACATGAATAGCGATTGCCATTTATGGCAGAACTGAGCGTCACACATTAAATATGTGTTGCATCTGAGAAAGGAGGTAATTTGACACATACATACAAAATCTGGGTATCCTACTATCCTAAGTATATTGCATGCATGCAGCAGAGTCACACAGGTTTACATCAATGCAAGTGACTTAATCTTGGAGATGCATCGTTTCATATCAAATAGCCTGCCTCCCAGGCCATATTTAAATGTCCTCCCTTGTGGATAGATGGCTCTGCGGTATACTATGATGTCCTTCTGAAATAGTGATACAGACTAGAGCTCAAGTGTGTCCCCCTTGAGGATTTAGTCAGAACTAAACCTGGAGTAAAATCAACTCAGGTCAGATCAGTGAGACAGGTAGATATCACAGACTTGTAGCAAGTCTACATATCAAAGTGCATCAGTCAAAGTTTTGAGTCTAAACTCACCAATTATTGTATTTGTTTAGGAAGCAGTAACGGATCCCTAAACTATGAAGGGCTAAAAAGGGTTGGATGATTGCATTTTAGACCTGATTGACACCCTCGATCTCTTCATAATCCAGGCCCATGCAGCTCAACAAGCAGAGGGATCCCCAGGTTTTTATCAGCCTTTGATGAGCATAAGTTATTTTTCCTTGGATTAAACTAGTATTTAGAATTCATTCATATGTACCTTAAATATATCTTAGAAGGAAAGCATGTTTGAATTGGATCAGGGGCAGATTCAGCAGCTATAGTGCCACACGCTCATCAAATATGCATTTTTTATATATATATTTTAGGTGAAAATGCCGGGTATCATAAGGAGGAAGAAAATAATCACACACTATCGTGTTAAATTGACTAAAGGTGGACGAAGTTATCGGAAAATACCTGTGCGTGTCCCTCTCAGAGTGAAAAGTTCGAGGAAACCAAGACTCAATCCTTTTGCGCAGAATGTTACAAATGTCAATTCTGATGGTGCACTGACAATTCCAATGATTCGCCAGGGCCTTCAACTGGTGTGCCAGGACAATCGTTTATGTATAAAGTTATGTATAGAGCTAATGATTTATGTATTCCCAGAAATCAATTTAATGTGACATGTTTGGCCTCTTCAAATCAAAGCACAATTTTGCGTTTATATCTCAATGACCAAAATCCATACACTCAGGTAATGAATATGCCATACCATGACTATTACTACACTTATTATTGTCTGTGTTAGGCATTGGTTACTTTCTATTTATCTATCCCTTGTTGACGTGAAATGAATCTATGTTGCACAGCTTCGTGTTGTCTCAGAATACTGCAATATGAATGGGTCAACCCTTGTAGTGGTGAGGCTACTTTAATTGCCTAAAGCACAAGGACGCAAATACCTTTAAATATTATAATTTTTTATCTAAATCCTATCATATTGGTATTCATAGAATAGCTTTCTTTGGACGTGATAGAAATGGGCATGGTGGGGGCCTGATAGCTTATATCAGGTCTGATATCCCATGCAGACGTCTAACCCAACTATAATCTAAATCTCTAGAAACCATTGTTGTGGAACTAAAACTAAAAACAGAAAACTGGATA